>PVJX010015378.1:0-42658 GCA_004027295.1 Dolichotis patagonum | reverse complement strand
GGAGGAGAGGAGAGGAGAGGAGAGGAGAGGAGAGGAGAGGAGAAGAGAAGAGAAGAGAAGAGAAGAGAAGAGAAGAGAAGAGAAGAGAAGAGAAGAGAAGAGAAGAGAAGAGAAAGGAAAGAAGGGAAGGGACATGTGGGCCTCCTCTGGGCTGCAGGGATCCCCCCCGAGTGAGACCATTTCAGCACGGGAGGACATGCTAAACAGAGACCAGCCTCACATGCCAAAATCATGTGAGACCAAAAATCATGTTTTTATTGTATAAATAAAAGCATGTTCCAAGAAGTGTCAATCCTGTCATCGCTAACACCTGGGTCTTATTTCCAATATTGGCTAAAATTTGAACCACCAACTTTATTAATGGAAAAATCTCCCTGTGCTTTCTTCACCCTGTGGAAAGGGGGTGGTTCTCCACGGCCCCTAAAGAATGTCTTTGACTGCGCACTTGGCAACGCACTGACAAATAGTACATCTGAAGCAATAAAGCATTTTGAAAATATGTGAAGGTCCCAAGCGCCTTGAACCCCCTCCTTCCCCTCTTATGTGGCCTTTCATTGATGGGACAGAGAAGGAGACACACACAACTTAGAGGAGAAGAGATTTTTTTACTGTGGCTCCTGACTTCAGAGACCTCAGTCTGTGCTCTGCTGGTTTCCAGGCAGACCCCATGGTAGAAGGGCTCGTCCGTCCGTGGAAAGCTGTCAACTCAAGGCCCCCAGGAAGCAGAAAGCAAGGGAGAAGCCCATAAGGAGAGACAAGGGGCCCTAGATAACTCCCCAGGCCCTGACCCAGGGTTCCTCCAACCTGACCCCACCTCCCAGGAGCCCACCAAGTTACGAATTCTAGCTCCACCCTGATCCATTCCCGTCTGCATCCATCACAGCGAGTTCTCTCCCTTTTCCTGAGTTTTATGGGAATGGAATCCCATAGCAGACACCCTGGTCTGGCTGGTTCTCTCATTCAGCATCAGTAGTTAAGATTCACTCACAACGCTTCATGACTTGAAGGAACACGCCTTTTATTTACTATATAACGATCCACTTGGTCAATGAATGTCACTTTATATTTTACCCTTTCACCCACCCATGGGTATCTGGGTTGTTTCCAGTTTCTAGATCTTACAGATAGGCCAATGATGGGCACTCTTGGCCAGACACTGAGCAAATGTCTGCATTCTTTTCTCTGGGTAGACACTCAGGAGCAGATGGCTGAGTCTGTAGCAGGTTCACACGCACCTTGCAGAAAATGCCAGAACATCTTCTGCAGTGGCCCTTTGTCCTGCTCACCAGCTGTGTGTGAGAGTTCTGGGTGGCCCCCACCCTTGTCCACAGCTGGGGAGCCCATTCCTTATAACACAGGCTGTAAATTGCAGGTAATGATACCTCATTGTGGTTGTCAACTCGTGTTTCCCTGATGGTGAGCGATGTTGAGTATCTTTTTATATGTTCCATTGATCTGCTTTGGAAAAAAGCTATTGATATCTTTTGTCTTTTTTTTCCCTATTGGATTGTTTGTTTTCTTATTAAGTTTTGAGATTTTTCTTTCTTTTTTTTTTAATGTTCTCGCGAGATGCAAGTCTACTGGCAAGTATGTGATTTGCAATTACTTTCTCCCACTTTGCAGATCATCTTTTCATCAGGAAGGGAGGGATCTGGGCCTCTTATTTGCACACCCAACACCCATGGCAAGCTCTCAGCCACGCCCCTCACTGAACCAGCCCTGCAGACTGCTCCATAAGCAGCATTCTCCAGCCCTTTCTGGGGTTTTGGGCTAGGACGGTTGTGTACTGACGCTTCGGGCTGCAGCGCAAGGCCTGCTAAAATAAAGACTCGACTTGGCGGTCAGTGCAAAAGCAAAACAAAACCAAAACAGATTTTTCAAAGGGCTGAAGTTATCACTTCTACAAAAGTCCAGCTTACTTATGTTTTGGGGTGGATATACTATTTTGTTCCCTTTTGCTTGTGTTCACGTGTTGGGTGTCATGTCTGGAGAAATCTTTGCTTACTCCAAGGTCATAGATACTTACTCTTGTTTTCCTCTAGCTTAGTATTTTTAGATTTTCTACTTAAGTTATAATCTTTTTTTAGTTAATTCCTGTACATCGTATAAGGTGTGAGCCGTGTGCTGGCCTTTGCTTCAGTATCGTGTGTTGAAGCGATTACCTTTATTTCTCTGAAATGCCTTTAACATTGTTTGAACATCTAGCATCAACCCAAGTATGGAAATTTCTAGACTCTGACCTACCTATTGATTTTTTTTCATTGGCAAGATTTCCATACCTTGCCAATGAATCCTGAAATTGGATAGTCTTCCAAATGCTTAGTCCTTTTTCAAAGTACTGGACTGACTTGTCAATTTCTACCACAAAATACCTGTGGCATTTCGATTGGAACTGCACCAAAACTGTGTCAGTTTATTGCAAATTTGCAACAGAGAGACTTTAAGCTTTCCAGCCAGGGATAAGGCACCTTTCTCTTTACCTAGGTCTGTGTCCACTTCTCCAGTGGGGTACCCTAGCTCTCATGGCTCATGGTTATCCTTAACTACTTCATATCTTTACTTTACTCTAAGTGGAATTGCAGGGGGTTTTGTTTCAATTTCTTGGTACTGGTCACTAGTTTATAGAATTGCAATGGATTTTGAATATTGATCTTGCACCCCATAATGTGCTAAGCTTACTCATTCTAGTAGTTGCTCTTGTAGATTCCACTGCGTTTCTTTCCTGCAAGTAAAATAGCTTGCCTCTTCCTATCTGGATTTATTCTTAAATAAATGACACAGATAAAGTGGTATAAATAGATGGGACTCTTTATTGTTTTCTGGCCTGTTGCAGTAGCTAAAACTGCGGCACGACACCACCCAGCAGTGCCCAGTACTGTGCTCGGTTGCATCCCAGACCGCAGGCCAGCAGATGCCTCTGGACACCGCTGTGGCGTTAGTGGCAGCCCCCCCGGTCTGCACCCTGTCTGCACCCTTGCCTGGCATTCAGCTTGTCTATCTGCATCCAGTCTTCCCGCAGCTTTATATTGTTTCAATCAGGAATGGATGCCAGTTTCTTCAAAGGCTCGTACCACACCTGCTGAGATGACTTTTTTTCCTTTCTTCAGAGAGAAGCCCTCATCATGGAAAAGCCTGGTTAATACCACTCAAACCAAGTCTTTGAAAGGGACATGGGTACATGGAGACACGGACTGGTGGCCCCCGATGTGAGGAAAGGGCACAGCTGCTGCCTGTGACCTGCGTGTGAGCTCCAAGGGGCACGGGGGCCGCCTCGGTAGGGAGCATCCTGCAGAGCAGCTGCCAAGGACTCGGGACAGTGACACATCCACAGGGCCTCCTGGGCCTCCGGGTCTGGGTGTTACAGTCACAGGAGCGCGTCCTGGAGCTGCAAGCTGAAGTCTAGGGACCACAGAGTGAGCCTGTGGCTTACCCGGCTTATTTTTCTAAAAATGCAAAGGTCCTTGTGCTGTGCAACTCTTATGTAAATTTGTGATTATCTGAAACAGAAATGCAGTTTTAGAAAGTTCATTTTATCTTATCCCCCCAAAAGCTCAGTTTCTGGGTTCCTTTCCCTTCAGTTGTAAAAGTAGCTCTCCTGTGTTCCTGGTCAGACAGAGACAATGGAAAGTCCCCCAGTGACCCTCTGAGGGTCCCCGCTTGCCCAGTGCTGCTGTCCCTGTGCTCAGCTCTAAGGCATGACCTGATCTTAAATGACTCATCAGTTTCTTTTCTCAATCCCAGACATCTTTGTTCTGGAGAGTTCTCCCAGGTCACAGTAAGAGTTCCTCCTTTCCAGTAATGGGGTGCCTACTACCAACATGCCCGTCAGGATGTGAGTGCACTCAGGGGCTGCTGGCACACAACCTCCCATGGAGATGTCAGTCACGACAGTGACCATGGTCACTCACACTAAAGTGTCCAGGCAGCCGTGAAATGACAAGTGAAAATTCCCCTGCGTGAACATTTACAGCAGCTATTTTAAAACATAGGCACCCAGCCTCACAGCACCATCCCCAGCTGCTGAAACCTCAGGACCTTAGGAAGAGGGGGCTCACTGGAAGTGCACAAAGGAGGAAGGTCCTGGTCACCAGTCAGCTTACGTTAAAGACATCGGCTGGTGCAAAGTGTAGTCTAGTGAATGCACAGGACTCAGCACCCCACCACACAGGTTCCACACCTTTCCTGTACTTGAGATGCCACTCAATAGACAACCAGCATCGCAAGACCATTGGTTTCACTAAGAATGTGGGATTTGTGAGGTAGACCATAAAAGCCATTTAATAGTTATAACAATAACTAGGTTGGTTTGATGAAAAGGGGGCATCTGTCTGACATTACCAGACTACACTTATTAGCTACAGTGAAATACTAATCCAGGCAAATGCTGGCACTTCTCTCCTTCAGAGTGAAAGGGTGGGCTCTGATTAGGGCACCTTATTAGGTGGACTGAGTTACCAGATAGTGACCTTGTTCCTACATCACAACAGGTGTCACATGTGTAGAATAAAGACTGTGGGAACTCAAAGCCCCCCTGCTCTCGTGATAAAAAGCCACCCTTCCACCCTGTATCTCACCTACCCAAGCTGACATCCCCTCCCTGGAGCCAATGGGGCCATAAGTCTGGAGGGAAAGCCTCTGGTTTCTCATTCCCCCATGCTACGGGATCCCTAGAGTGAAGGTGGCCTCCACTAGGGTACGGTCTTAGTTCCTTTCTCATTGCTTGGACAAAATACCCAGTGCCACAAGTTAAAGGGTAAATGGTTACTTTTAACTCACATTTTGCAGAGGCTTCAGTCCGCAGTCCTCTGGCTCCAAGGCAGGGCGGGATGGCAGATGCGATCGCAGAGGAGAAAGAGCTGAGGGAGTAGCAGGCGGGACTTCCTCCTCCTTCCCTCCTAGTCCATCCAGGCTACAAGCCTTTTGGTTGGTGCCTCTCACACTCACTGTGGGTCTGCTAAACCAATCAGTGAACTAATCCAGTTTCACACACCCAGGACCCAGTTATTCCCAGAAGCTCTACCTATGAGCACATGAGGCCTTGGGAGGACATTCAGACAAAAGCCATAGCAGACACAAAAGTGACTCCTCTGAAATGACGCACACACGGAGACCATCTGCACTTCAAACATAAAATAATCTGTAGCTCCCTGAACGAGCACTGTGCATCTAGGTCTGGCAGTGGAGTCAGTGTGTGTGATTTTCCATGATACAACTTTGAAAATGTGATGAAATTTAATAAAGCCCAGCTTTATATACAAAGACTGAAATCACTGTAATTCAAAACTCAATGCTCTGCAGAGACCCTGGCACTCCCAGAAACTCTAGGGTCCTCAGCAGTACCGAACCTGTGCTCCAGTAGGAATTGTAGTTCACCTAGAGAAATCTCGCCATCCTGTGCCAGGAGCAGCCTGGGTCCCCAAGCTGGGATGGCAGGAGCCCTTTATGCCAGAGGGCCTCCTACAAGGTGGGCAGCCCATGAGTGCAGACCAGGCCCGTCTGCCTGGTGCACTCAGACGGGAGAGCAGTTTGGAAGTAAGCAGCTATGGGCATAACGAACCACAGCATGGAAGACAGGGACAGACTGCTGTGGAATGGCCCAGTAAGATGCATTTGCCTCGGAGCTCGGTGTGAGGAAGGAGGACCAGTTTCCTCCACAGGCAGCTCTACACCAGCTGCACTAGGCCACTGTGGCCGCTGGGTTTTCAACTCCTGGACATATTATTCAACCCAAAGTGTGCACTCAGTAACCCACTGACTGCCAGAGAATCATGCCAGTTAGCAAGTCTAGTAAGTTTTCTTCTCTCTAATAGAGGTAGAGTCGGTAGCTTGACAGTAAGAAGAGCCGGATGAATTCAGGACCAATATTCAGCCAAATTATCTTTATCTCATGCTGATTGCCTTGCCATAAATAGCTTATCTCTATCTCAGTTATCATGAAAGAAAGCAAAGGACCACAGAAGGAAGGCAGGAAAGCAAGTAGACAAGAAGCTATGGAGCCGGCATTGCTGATTATTAAGATGCAACATCACAGCCTGTGTTTTGGGGAGCTGATATCATGTTTGGTGTTGGCCACAAGGGGCTGGTCACAGCCTGGTCCTCCTCTTGGTCCTGGCCATGACCCACAGATGCAGATGGATCCTGTAGGGGCAATGGGGAGGGGCAGGGGCTGGAGGGCAGCACTGCTGCCAGGCTGGGGGTCCACCTTCCCCTGCCTGAAGCATCTCTCCTTGGAGAAGATGCCCAAAGGAGGTACAGAGGAAGGACACATCGGGCACCTCTGGCTGAGAGCTGGGCCACCCAGGCTAACTAATCTCAGGTCCCTGGAGAGCAGGCCAGGTCCACAATCATGCCACAGCAAAGGACAGGGCAGGCTGGGGCTTATAGATCTTGTCATGTGCACCCTGGACACCAGAGCCCAGCCCTGTGGGAAGGAAGAGGAGGAAGGGAGGGGAGAATTTTTCTAACAGATGCCAGGGCAAGTACTTTCCTGCGTGGGTTCACGGAGCCTCCTCTGACACCTACCACAGTGCAGGGACAAGACCAATCTGAAACGAGAGAGTCCATGAAAACGTTCCCAGTTTGTGGTAGTGCCCAAAGAGTGCAAGGAGTTTCCACTCTAATTTCCACGAGGAAAATGGGACTCTCCTGGTCTATCTTGAGAATTTATTTTCCTCTTTCCATCACTGGCCAAAGGCTCTGCAACCTTCCGTATGCCCACCAGGGGGCGCCGGGTCCCACAGAATGGCCGCAAACTGCAGCCAGCCTCAGCCGCCCGCAGGGTCCAAATCCATGCCATGCGTTTCTGGCTGAGTTGGCGGTGCAGTTTCTGCGCGCTCTGACTTGGGGAGCCAGGCTAGGCGGGGTGGCCGAGTCCTAGGTGCATTGTTCTGCTCTCCTTGCGGATCACGTACCAGGGACTTCCTCCTAGGTGCCAGGGCCCCCAGCAGGATTCGCCATGGCGGATGCATGTCCACCCTCATACAAGGCAGATCCCTGGGGTCACTGTCACCCCAGGCGAGTCCTTGCTTCTCTATTTACATCAACTCAGGCTTTTTATCAACACTCAATATTTTGAGTCAAATAATAAAGGTAGATTTTAAATCCTATCTTTGATGACTATTTTTAAATCCACAAGAAGACTCTCATCTAAGAAAAGAACCCTAAATGTGAAAAGTGAATCCTCACTCTGTATGAGGATCATTCTGTCTTCGAAGTGCTGTTCCTGATAGAAATAGTTCAAAAAGTTCTTGAAAGTCTCAATTTAGGACCCCACTCAGGGAACCTGTGGAGATCTCTAACTCTCATGTAAATATATTCATGTTTTATTTTATGAATTTTTTTGTCTTTTTGAGACAGGGTCTCACTGTACAGTTCAGGTTGGCCTTGAACTCACTTTGCAGCCCAGGCTGGCCTCCAACTTGCAGCAATCCTCCTGCCTCAGCCTCCCAAGTGCTGAGCGCTAGATTACAGGCATGCACCACCACACTGTTTTATGACAGCAATCAGTAGAATTCATCTTTTGAGTGTGGGTTAGGTGATATTATCCTGAGGACAGTGAGTGTTGTTCCACTGAGATTCGCCTGACACCTCAAGTGCATCTCAGGAGAGAGCTCGCTGGGGGCACAACACACAGACCAGGAAACAAGTCGAACAGGGAGGTAACCAGGAGTCACTCCGTGCAGGGGTGAGCGAGGGGCCAGCAGGGATAAGCGGAGGAGGCTGGGCTCGGGGTTCAACTGCTTTCTCACCAGCAGCTCTGCCTGTTCACGGGGTGTAGGACAACTTCAGACCTCATGGGGGATTTATAAAAAGCCAAAGGAAATACTCACTCTCAAGACCCTGTATCAGGGACCATCACAAAGAGTATCAGTAGCATTTGCTCGGTGTTTCCCTTCTGAAGTATTACAGGCGCTCCTCACTTACTGACCCTGCCATTTAGCGACTGTGCAGACTCACAGCCCTGGCGGGCTTCGTGGACTCGAGTTCTGCCTCTTGGACTCACGACCGGCAACGCAGAAAGAGAGTGACAGCTCAGCCTCCTGGTGACCCCAACCGTGCAGTGCGCTGTGTTAGCTTCCGTCACACACCACAGCACGGCATGCGACAGTCCTGCAGATAAAAGCAGTCATCCAGCTGCTGTACTGTGGCATCTGGTACTGTAAGGACAATACGTTATACAGCTCCTCAGTTGGTGATCAGTTAGTCACTCCACCGTAAAACAAGGGATGTCTGTGATTCATTTCTGCTCCAAGCGTTTCTGCCTCAGCCCTGTTCACGTGGGGAGGAATGAGACGCTGTTTGTGATCTTAACATTGTTTTAAACCCCATCTGGAAACCGTCACCTGCTTGTGCCCTCCAGGCTGTGGTCATGTACGGGTTTACACTAGCAAGAATTGTGCCACTCGACACAGAAGTCATCTAGTTTGAAATCTGCATGATTTTTTATTACTTCCTGAGTTAGTCTGTGACCACCATTGTTCTCTGGCGAAAAAACACTTCTGCTCTAGAAAAGCATGTTGATGTCTCCTTCCTTCACATGCTCTAAGCCCCCGGAGGAGCTCACAGGAACTCTGGGTATCCCAGGCTTCGGCGTGTGCTCTTTCTCAGTGTCACTCTGTGGCAGGCTCCCGATTGTCAGCCTGTCCTGCTCTCGTCCTCCACACACTCAGTACGAGTGTGAATCCACAGCGGTTCCCCTCGTGGGAACAGTGCCAGGGACCAGCGACGCTCACATCCTGAGCTCCTGGTATTCGTGCTCTGCCCAGAGCGGAAAGCATCAGCTCAGAAGGGTGGAAACAGATCAGCAGAGCTTTTACCATGGAAATACCGCCCGGAGCATGATGTGGGGTCTGCAAAGCCAGGAAGGGCAGCACGGACTCTCAGGTCCCCGTATTCCAACACTAAACCTTGCGAGGTGTCCCTAGCTGGGGCTGGAGACAGACAAGCTAAAGCCCGAATAGCTGTACGTGGAGCCCCCACTGCAAACTGCCAGGAGAGGCGTGGCAGGGAAGCCCAGAGGAAGCCAGCTCAAAGGACAATGCTGCAGCTGCAGCCACCAGGGTACATGGCCAGCAAGTCCTTCCTGGCGCCCAAAAACAGCAAGTGAAACGGACAATTGTGGAAAAGTGTACTTACCACAATTTGCCGCTTTGACCTTTTCCAAGTGTCCAGGCAGGAGCACCAAGAAAGTTCACACCGTGGTGCCACTGTCACCACTGCCCCCTCCAGGGTTTTCATCCATCCACACTGCAGCTCTGTTCCTACCGGACTCGGACTCCTGTCCCCATACCCTCCTGCTGCCCTCTGTCGCTAAGAATTCAGCTCCTATGAATTCAGCTCCTGTAAGTGGAATTAGACAGTATTTGTCCTAAAAAAGACAAAAGGTAGGCTTGCTGGATTTTTCAAATTTTAAGAAACCTTGTGAAATGTATTTCTGAATAGTTAAGAAAATAGAAAATCCTAGTGTCTCCCAGAAAGCACACTTTTCCTCAGGTAACTGTCATAGAAACGTACCACCTTGAGCCAAAATGACCACACACAGGAGAGACCGTAGCTTGCCGGGCAAGCATAGTGCAGGCCAGAACCTTCAAGATGATGGAGGGTAAGTTTAAGTAGGATAAGATTTTTAAAATATTCTTAAGGAAATGAAAGATTGAGAACATGAAGGAAGGAAATAAAACTGTCAAAATCAACAGATTAGGTTTTTGAAAGAATCCTATAAAACATCCAGAAATGACAGATACTGTTGAAATTAGAAACCAAGGTCCAGCTTCCCAGCATGCCAGGCAGGCAGAGAGTGAATGGAGGGGCTGGACACACCCGGGGACAGACACGAAGACATCTCCAGCCAGACGCAGGAGGAGGCGGCGTCTCAGCCTCACCGAGGACTTCTATGATCAGGACAACCAAGGGGTCAGCCTGCAAGGGGTCAACCACAACTCCAGCAGACGAGAGGGGCGATGAGGGATGGGCCACCAGCCCACGGGGGACAGAGCAAGGGACAGGACAGGCAGGAGCCACGGCTTATTCCATCCAGGCAATGCATCGAAGGAGCAATGAAATAAGGTTCCCCACAGAGTGAAAGTAAAAGGCCACTATGCTGGTGAGCAGCTGGTGTCCAGCAGGTGCCCTGGGCCCAGCCCTGGTCAGTGACCCAGCTCCCTGGTGAAGCTGAACACTGTACCCCTTTCAAACCAGCACCTCGCTCCTCACAAGGACCTTGGACACATTGCAGAGCTATGCAGGGGACGGGTAAAAGCACTCATGGCCGTGGGGCCGCAGACAGGTATGGTAGGGGCTGATGAACAACGTGTACGTGCATCTGCAGGAAGTGACCACACCCGGAGCCAGACAGCACATCCGGTGTGGCATCCTCTGGTGATAATGTGAAGTACAGCAGGGGATGGGCACAGACGGCCATGATGAATGTGCCAGATTCTAGAATCTTCCTCATGGATCCCAAAGGACCAAGGCCCGTCCTCGGAGACCAGCCCAGCAGTACAGTCTCAGATGCTCGGTCTCCCAGACTGATGCAGTTTTGGGGAGAGGTGTCCTGCTCTTCTTAGAGAAGCTGACCCAGCCCTCCCAGGCATGGTCCCCTGAGACCAGTCACTCTGCTCATCTCTGCAGAGGATCGTTGGTCCTGCTGCTCTCTCAAGACCCGCAGGCCCTTCCTTCCTGAGTCCCACAGGCCCCTACCTGGACACCTCCCAGCCACAGGGAGCCTCTCCCCAGGCCTGGAAGACCCCACACAAGCATGCTAAGAAGAGGCAGTGAGAACCCCCACCCCATGCCCACAGCAGCCAGTCCCACCAGGCCCATCCTTAGCACTACCCACCCCCAGAAGCAGTGACTGTTGCTGTAACCTCCGTGACCCTGTGACTCCTGAATCTTTTGTTAGCCCTGAGCCCAGGGGGCAACAGGCCTGGAGAGAACATGATATTTGTGCTGAGCAGAAGCAAGTACACTGCTCCCAGGGCTTGCTGGTCGACCTCCTCCAGCTGTCCAAACACTGCCCCATCCCCAGCCGCCAGACCCCTGCTGGTCTAACCCTCTCCTTAGTCACTTCTTCACTTGCCATTTTTTTTCACGCAGGCCCAATGTACCCCTCACAGGCAATGTCACAATTGATTGTTATCTCTCTATTTCTAAAATTTAAACCATAGGAGGATACTTCCTACATATACCTCCTGTCCCATTTTGCAAGCAGACTCAAGCTTTATGCCTCCAGCTCCCCTAAAGACGATGCTAAAATATGCCATAAAATCCAACACGTGAGCAGGGGCACACATGGCCCCAGTTCCAGCCCCGCCATGGGAGTTCTAATGTCCCCTTGGCCCCCTACGTCGAGTGCCCCTCAGACTCCTCCCAGACACCACCTTCTCCTCTGAGGTTCGGTATCTTCCCAGGCCAGGCCAGCGTGGCCTCTGCATCATCCACAAAGCTGGGTCCTTGGAAGATTTCTCCTAGGTGACTGGGTACTATCCGTGACCTCAGGTGCCAGGTGTGTGCCACACAGCCTGCCCAGGTCTCCTGCTCTGCCTGTGCCTCAAGTCTACTCATCCAAGGTGACTTGGTAAGGGTGCCAGACAGCTGTTGTGGATATTTGCATCCTCTCTAGGTCACAAACCCCCAGTGACAAAGGACCATCCCTACTATTGATATAGGGCAATGAAACTCCAGGACAAGTCCGTGTACTCTAAAATCAAAGAATGAATTTTAGGAACAACGGAGGTTAAGAGCAGGATATATTTATTGGGAGAGAGAAAGAAAGCTTCTGAGAGAGACAGAAGGGGTCCCAAGGGGGTTGCCAAGGACTCTGTCTTTCCCAAGGACTTTTACAGAGTAAAATCACGGAGTGAGATGGGTTTAAGGTGGGGAAAACTGGGAACTCACAAGGCAGATGGGCATAAGGTGGGACAGAACTATAGTTAGCCAATAAGATTAGTAGTTCAGGTAAAATTGATTAAACTGGGGACAAGTGGGGGAAGTGAGTCATGTAGAAAGCAGGCACTCTTAGAGAGCAGTGACTCTTCCCTAGGGGATTGGGATGGTGGCTCCTGGCTTCCTCTGGGTGATAGGGAACTATTTAGAATATCAGTCCTTAGGATATGGAAGCATTTGTGTGATCTTTTGTCTTGAGGCCTGGCTCACAGTAGGCGGTATCTGTCTCCCCCATAGTTGCAAGGTATCTGGGCTTCTGCACTGGCTCCTTCGAGGACCCAGCCCTGTCTCACTGCCTATAATATTTCTAACTAACTCAGTTGCCTACAGCAGTATCTTACCCCAATCCTCACATTATGACAACTCATCTTTACAGAGGTCTCCTGAAGTTTACTTGCTACAAGCACCCTTGAGGCCAGCCCCTCTGTGGCCCAGGTTACAGTATAGAAACTGAGGCCTGCTTGCCTAATAGTTCACAACCAAGAAGTGACCATCCTCATTGACAATAATTCTGTGAAACCAAAGATGTCCTGTCCTGAAGACCTTCAGGCAGTTTCACAGTTTCCCAAAAAACCAGATGTTCCTGCAGCTGTCAAGTGCAGTATAAGTTTCAGATTGGATCCAACTCTCTCAGGCCCCAAGGTGGTTGCCAGGAGAAGCACTATTCTCTGCAGGGAACCCAGTTCAGGACCAAAGCCGTCATCAACCAGCATGGGATGTGGTGGAGGAGATAAGATAGGACAAAACTTTTTTGGATCCGAGAGACAACCAAAAATTTATACCAGATGCTTCAAGGACTTTGCCCACTGAGGTACAAGACCATCAGAAAACTTTGACCATAAATGTTTATTAAAATCTTACTGCCTGAGGTCCCCTGCCTTAGCTCCATCCCTATAAAAGGGACACACTTCTCTTTGCTGGGGCAGATCGCCTTGTCACTCTCTGCCTGTCTGTGGCCAGGCATAATAAGTTCCATGCCATGTTGCCTTTGCAAAAGTCTGGTGGCCTCTGCTGGCTCCTGGTCCTCAGGAAACCAGGCCCAAGGCCCACGGCTGTGCACCTCAATTCAGCCCCATGTGGCAAAATGAGCAGCTGCAAGTTCAGTGTTCCATTCAGTCCTGAGGAGGCAGCTCCCAGGACAGGCCTCCGGGGCTCTCACAACACCTTCAAGACAAAACCAACAAATCACATCTCAGTTAGCTGACCTCTAAGCTCCCAGCCCAGGTGGACAGCTGCGGAAGGTCATCAAAGTCCACACGGAGCCCACATGCACATAGGGCATGGGATGCATGGATCTCCTTGCATATAGAACAATTACCTCCACGTTATTTAAACCAGGCCTTGTCTCCATGTACTGACTGCACAGTGCTGGCTACAGTAGTTCCTTCTCCCTTCAACTGGCTCTAAGAGATGCAAATAAGGCCGCCTAAGGTACTGGTACGTAATCTCCAAGGCCAATGGACAGTTTCCTGTTTCCTTACGTTGTGTTCCTGTAGAACAGTTGAACACAGTGGGATGGCAGAGCCAGCTAGCTCCAGGAATGTCAACTAGGTAGTAGCCTCAAAATAAGAGGCTATGACTTTCCAGGGTACCAAAGTTTGCATATCAGTAACTGAAGCAACAGCCCCCTAAATTCATTTATGCGCTATCCCAATGGAGTTATGCAGACTGGTCTCTCTGCATGTCTTTCTCCCTGCATATTTCAGAGGTGCCTGCTCTCTGCCCAGCTAGCTCAGCTCACCTTAGTCACATCATTCCGGCCACTCTCACTGTCACCCATCTTTGGACCACCCCCTTCTTTACAAGATAATAAATTCTGGGAGAGGTCTAGGATCAGGGCGTTTGTCTGCGTATCTTCACCTGGATTTGATTTGGGACTCTTCAGCTGCCCATAACTTTGAATATGTCTTAGTGTGTTTACACTCAATATGGAGGTGGTAGATTGGAATTGACTTGTCAGAATCCCAATGCTTTTTCAATGGGAGTACAAATACAAACTTCTGGATTTCTGAGGAGGACTGGAAAAGAGATTACAATAAGTTATCTCCTGGGCAGACACAGAGCCCTGTCCAGACCTGGAGTTCAGGAGAAGGAGGAACCTGAGACTCAAGGGCCTGGTGTGAGAGACGTGCACTGAGGGTCCAGCTGGGGCCTCTGAGGGCCAGCACGCAGACTCTCCCTAGGGGGCATCTACTGGGGCAGGAACATTAAGATTTCCCTCTGGGTCCCCCTATGCAGCCAAGGTGAGGAGGAAGAGAGCATGAGGCCCACGGGGGCTTTCACATGTCCTAGCCAGATGGCACAGCAGCTGGGCGTGACAGCTGTCCTCTTCCTCCACAATCCTGTCTTGAACGCTGCTTGTAATTACGGAAATGCTAGACGGTGTGGGAAGCCGGAAGTCAGCCATGCCACTGCTCCTGCTCCTGCTCCTGCTCCCCCTGTTGCTTTTATCCTGAGCTGTGTGGCAACTGACCCTGCCCCTCTGCTGGAGCGAGACAGTCTTCCTTCAAATGGCACTAGGTTAGCAAGCCTCTGGGATCGTTCCTGCCTGAGTCACATGCACAGAAAAGAGAGGAGTAGAGAGCTGCTATTGCAGGGCAGAGGTTACCACCGGCACCAGGTCGAATCTTCAATGGGAGTCTCTTTCCTCCTCCGACTCAATGCTGGGCAGAGGGTGGAAACATCTCATGGGGCAGGTGAGTCAGATCGGAGGGGTAAGTCCAGGGGTTCTCCTGCACCTATGTCATGGGAGATGGTACAGAAGAACCAGGCAGGAGGGTCCTGAAAATTCTTACCACAAAGCAATGAGGAGTGTTTGAAATGATAGATATGCTAATTACCCTGGCTTGAGCATTACACAATGGGTACCTGTAAAGCAACATCACCCTGGTTAAGAGCTAGGATGCAGCGCAGTGATAGAAAGTTTGTCTAGCATGTACCAGGCCATGGGTTCAATCCTTCATTCTGCAAAACAAACCAACAAACCACTAAGATTTAAAAGAAAAAAATCTATTTGTTCCGGAAATTCTGTCTGATTTTTTTAAGAGCCCGAGAGCCCACCTGGATCCAATCCTGCCTGAAAGGCTTTATTCTTCTGTCGGGAGGAAGAGGTTGCCCAGCTGCCAACACATAAAGCGATGCGGGCTCCCCAGGGTGTTCCTGAAACAGCCCCGGTGTGGTGAATCGACCTCATTGTGCCATCAAAGAGTGCTTGAAACAGAGGAGGAGCCTGCTCTCGACCCAAGCACTCAGTCGCCAAGGGGGGTGTGCCACCCACCTGTCAGGCTCTAGCACCTTTCCTGGATGGGTTCCAGCGGCGAGCAGTCTCTGGGGACCCCAGGCCCCTCAACAGACATGACTTCTGTGTTTGGGGAGAGCTGAGCGGCAGGTTCTATGCCCCCTTGAGTGAGAGAAGAAAATAATCGGGCTGGGAAGAAGCTTCCCCAGAGGAGCGAAGCCCGAGGCGGCTCCAGGATTGGGAGGAAATGGCCCAGAAGGCCTGCCAGGGACCTGCCTTTGAGGACCTTGCTGACGGATGTGAGTGGAGTGCCTGGCACACGGGCTGGAGCTCTCTGCACAGACAGTGCAGCGTGCGGGAGGAGCTCACCACCTCCCGGGCCACAGGCGTGACTGTGAGACGGGCTCTGGTACCAGCTCAGGACCATCCCTCCCCCGTGTCAACAGCACACTTGTGCCACTCAAAGCACACCCACCACTCTTCCTTCTTCCTCTCTTCCTGCTACCTTCATCATTCTTTCAAAAAAAAGAAAGAAAGAAAACCAAAAGAAAGAAAAAAAGCCCAGCCAAGTTTATTGGTGTGGAAACCCCAGCCAGAAGGATCCAGGAAGGCAAAGGGACATGTTCCTGGGGAGTGGAAGGGAACATGCTGCTGAAGGGGAGAAAGCAAGGGCAGTGCTCTCTCTCCAAGCATTTTCTGTTAAAGAATTGGCTCAGCGGGCTATTAACTGACTGTTCCTGACATAAATGCATCCAGGGCAACCAGAAGTGCCTGGGAAACTCATGATAAACTGAGGCTGTGTCCCCTTCTGTTTGCCAGCAGGCCATACTGGTGACATGATGCTCTAATGTAATTCTGTACTTATTTAAGCTTAGGTGATCCCAGTCACAAGTGGACTGTGGCCATCTCTGGAGGCTCCCTCTGGAGGAACTCAAATGACCCTGCAGCTGGCTGCACGGTGGCGCTGTCTGAGCTCCTGACGTGGCATCTGCTTCCTGGTGTTCCTGAGCACGGCCAGACACAAGGGAATAAACCCTGCATCCTGAGTGCAGTGGGAGCTCTGCTGAGGGAGCTGGGTCACATTAGGGCAGGGATGGAAGACAGGCAACAGACCCACCTAACTGTGACCAGGGCCAGAGCAGGAGCCTCTCAGGGACAGACATGAGAGGTCAGGACAGGGACCAGAGCTGGGTCCAGACTGCAGGGACCCAGGCTACAAGAGGGAGGGTGTGACCGAAGCTCTCCTGCACAGCTGGTTTTGTGCAAAACACACAGCCACCTTCCTTAAACAGCTACTCACGCTGTGACCGAGTCACTCTGCTCCTCCATGTCTACTCCACTTCCAGGGGAGAAGGAAGCACATGTCCCCAGGGTCCCGCATGGAAAGAGTCAGGGATGCTCTATCGTGAGAAAACGTAGGCTGGGAATAGCGCTGATGGCCCTACAGGCTAAGGCTCCTTCATCAAGAGGAACACTAAGCCCAAAACGTTAAAGAACGACTGTGGGTTTCCGTGGGTAGGAAGTTCTTAGCCTGGCCAAGCCTACTTGTGTCTAGAGAAGCTGTGATGGGTTACTCGGCACAGGGCCAGGAATGCACAGTCCCTGCAGGAGTGGGTGCCCTTCTGTCTCCTCAGGAGGTCACAAAGGAGTCACAAAGGAGTCACAGCTGTCCAAACCCAACTGACTGCCCCTGAGCCTGTCCCCTTTACACTTCCTAAATAAATCAGCCACTGATACGAGTCTGAGACATGGCCCTCCACATCTAGGGGCCTTCGAGCATCGGATGCACCCAATTCTCACTGCCACACGTCTTCACTCGCTTCAATGTCGAGGCAGACAAAATGTCCTTGGAGATGGAATGGACACATGGAAACTCCACAGCAATGAAAATGCATGATTGGTGCTACCAGGAGTGCCAAGGGGTGGCTCAGACACAGTCCTGAATAGAGGGAGCCAGATACACAAGAAAGAATGGTGCTCTTTGTATAAAACTCACTAAGAGACTAGCTAGTGACCTCAGGTACACGAAGGGTGACTATCATAATTCCAAATATTGAGTGCGGTCATCCAAATATTATAAGTCCTTTTGTAGTCTTCCTCACAATCCAAAAAGTTATATTTTCAGTCCCATTGAGACGTCATTGGAATCCCAGCAAGTTAATTCCAATCTACCTCCTCCAATGTAACCCACGGCGAGAGTAGACACCAAGACACATTCCAAGGGAAAGGCAGCCAAGGGGTCCTGAGTCCAATCCCCATGAGGACATGCAGACAAAGGCCCTGATCCTAGGCCTCTCCCAAAATTTATTCTTGTGAAGAAGGGGGGTGGCTCAGGGATGAGTGACAGTGAGGATGGTGGGAACTACGTGGGTAACTTGAGTTGGCTGGCCACGTGGGGAGAAAAGCACCTCTGCAAAATGCAGAGATAAGGATGTGCAGAAGGATCAATTTGCATAATTCACTTAAGGTAGGAGCTGAATTGTTTTAGGAGGCTGTTACTTCAATTTCTGGTATGTAAACTTTGGTGCCCTGGGGAGTCATAGCCTCTTTAGTTGGGGCTCCTACCCAGCTGACATTCCTGGAGCTGATTGGCTCTACCATCCCGCTGTGCTCCAGTCTTTTACAGTAGGCACTAAGTGAGGAAACAGGAGACTGTCTGATGGCTTTAGAGATTACGTTCCAGTGCCTGGCTGGAATGCTTAGAGCCAATTGAAGAGAGCAGGAAACACCATAGTCAGTTCCACATACTGGTTGGTATAAGGAAATAAGTCTTCACATAATCAAAGTTGCAGCAATTGTTTGGCATTCAAGGGGGGTCACTGGAGTTGTCTCTCCCAGGTGACACTGTCTGTCATTTACTGAGTGGTTTGTGTCTCCAGACTGACAGATATGCTCATGCTCCCATCTGAGGCCAGGCATTGGGTTGTGGAAAGAAACCAATAAGCTCTCTGCCCACTTGAGATCAGTCAGGACTGTGCCCAGCTGTGCATGGGTCGTGTGCAGCCCCAGCCTACCTGTTCTGCTTGCTGGTTTGAGCTCCAGGCCGAGCTGTCCCCAGCTTGGGGGGTCTAGCAGGCCTCCTGTGCTGTCCAATGTGGGGCTGAGCTGAGGCACAGGGTGGACACTGAGCCCCACATGCTCCTGTCCTATCTGCCATCTGCCATATCAGGGCAGACACTGGTTCCAGTCCCACTTTCTCAAAGCAGTGGGAAATGTCTGACACAAGCTGCACTTTGGTGGCCGTGTGTGCACATGCTGGGCAGCAGGCCCTGTGCTCCAGTGTGGGCAGCCTGTGTGCTCTTGAGACATGATCACACGGCGATGGCCACTCCTTGGTGTGCAACTGCAGACAGGTCTCCTCACCTCTGCTGTTTTATTCCCAGTCAGTCTGCCTTCCCACAGGCAGAAGCCAGGGGTGTGATGGTCTCAGGACAGTCACGGTGAGTCCCTCCCTCCTACTCCAGGAGAACCAGGTCCAGGAGCCCACGCTGCGGCCCAGATTGAGACCCACGTCCCCCACGTGGCTATGAGAATGTGGTCCTAGCTGGGAGGCCAAGGGACTCTGTACCACTGCTGCTTGTCATCACACAATCTAAAGCACAAGACTGCTGTGCAAAATGCAAAATGCAAAATGTGACAGTCAGTGTGTGCCGGCACATCGCTAATCCTTTAACTTAATCCAAAGTGAAACTGCACGACTGTTACCCTTGTACAATGGTATAAACTAACCCAGAGTTTTCCCATTTCTCTTTTTTCCCAGTCATAATGGAGTGCCTGACTGTTACTGGTATCACAGCGTCTGTAAAATGATCGTAACAGAAATATTCGTGGGTAGCTTTCCAAGATACGCTGACCCAAACTGGACAAGTTCATGTATACAAAACATCTGAGTCACACACCCCTGGGAAAGGGGACATCCTGCCAGCTGGGGTGGTCCTGCTCCAGCACTGCCCTGTGAGTCTCTTCTCGACAGGCACGCCTCCCGTTTGAAGAAATTGTCCCTGTGTGATTCACCTTCTGTTCACCACCCAGGGTCTGCTCGTTAGACAACCTTCAGGTGCTAACTCTTCATGCTGCTGGCTGACCTCACGGGTCCCTAAGCTCTTTTGCTTACTCTACATGGGCCATGGTTGCTCTGTTGAGTTATCAAGGTGTCTGCCGTGCAAGAAATGAAATTTAATGGCAAAGTTGCTCAAATGTCATAGACCACAGTATTGTGCATTTCATAATATTGAGATACCATTTTGACCTGTCAAACTGAGGGGGCAAAAGGTTTTAAAATGAGGATTTCCAGTGTCAGCAATGATCCAGCATTTGGAGTTTGCCCTTTGACACGTTGCTGGCTGTGGACAACTCTTGGGAAATGATTTTACAATTTTAAAATGAGACCACTCACGTCCACTGATGTTGGAGATTCCATCCTAGAAAACACAGCTGAGAGATGCAAAACCAACAGACTGTGTAGAAAGGAGATCGTCATGGCATTGCTACAGGAAGAGAAGAAGCAACTGACTGAATGTTTATGGGGAAAAGAACATGATGGGTAGTAGGTAGATGAATGAATAACACATGGAAAAGAAATAGATACATAAATGGGCAGAGAGACACAGGATGGATGATGAATAAGTAGACGATAGATATATGGAAAAAAGTTATACAAATACACAGAGATATAGAGGATGAAAAACAAGATAGAAGATAGGTAAAGAGAATAGATATAGATATCAACAGAAGGTAAATAGATGATAAATAGAAGGTAGGTTGAGAGATGGACAGATAAAAGTTGGTGGATAAATGATAAGTAACAGATAAAAGTTAGATGATGGATAGAAGACAGATGGCAGATAAATGGATAGATGGCAAATTTGTAAAAGATGACACAGTAAAGCTTATAAGAAGCTTTGACTAAAGGGAAATAGAGATAGGACATTAATTTTCTTTACATTACTGGTATATCTTGTGTATTACTTTATGATAAAAACAATGTTAGTAAAAAAGTTATACAATATAAAGGATGATTTAACAAGACTGGTGTAATGTTTGGTTTTGTTTTTTGAGATACGATATCGCTATATAGTTTAGGCTGGCTTTGAATTCACAGCAATCCCCTTGCCTCAGCCTCCCAAATGCTGGAATTACAGGCAACCACCACTATACTGACATTTTTTCTTTTGAGACAGGGTCTTACTATTTAGTTCAAGCTGTCCTAGTACTCACAGATGTCCTCCTGCCTCAGCCTCTCAAGCAATGAGATTATAGGCATGAGCCACCATGCCTGGTATGATGTAACTTTTTAACTTGCCTGGACATTCTTTTCATTGTAAGTATTTCTCAACTTTCAAGTATATACATCTAAGTGTACATATTATTGAGTTATATTAGTAAAAATGTACAGTTTACATTCTTTATGCGAATAGGTATGTGTACACAGCACATTTTAAATCCTTTTTTATGCCCTGTTTCTCTCATTGCTCTCTCCATCTCTTAATCCTCTTCCCAACTGAGAAAGTTGTACCTCAGTTCCTATTATCCAGCTTTCATTTTGCTTCTTAACTTATAATTTGGGTTGCTCATATAAGAAAAAGACTGATATAATTTATTTAAATTTTTTTCTTCTAGCTCAGTAATGAACAAACTCACTGTGTAATTATCCAGCAAATAACATTAAGTAGCCAGCTGTGAGCCAGGTGTATAGTTATGTAAACCACAACAGTGAGAAAACACAGATCTGTGGTCTCCACACTCACAGCCTGGCGGAGGAGATAGGCCATGAGCAGCGGTCAGCGTGAAAGGGCCAAGGGTAGGAGTCAAGGCCCAGGGGCACCAAGAGCGTCCTGCAGGCAGGGGCGGGACATGCATGGAGGCCCTGGAAGGCGGGGAACAGGAGGAGGAGGTGCTGCCCTGGCTGGAGGGAGGCTGGGAAGAGACTGGGGATCCCTGAGGGATTCCGAGGAGAGAAGGAACAGGGACCTCCTTGCTGCAGGGCTGGGGGCAGACCGTGGGGGTGGCCATGGCAAGGGTTGTCTAAGTCTCAACAGCGAAGCAGGGTGCATGTGGGAGCCTAAGTTGGGGTGAGGAACCTTCAAATCTGGGGACACAAGTCAGTTTGTGGCATACTCCATAGTAATCACAGGGAATGTTCCAGCCATTTGTTGATGCTTTACGGTTTATTTTTCATAACACTAAAACTGACTTCATAAAGTTGTGTCCTTGTTAATGGAGGTTAAAGGCATAATATCACCGAGGAGCATCAGTCTCCGTGACGGCATGTATCTCAGGCACACACCACCCCACTCCTCCAAGACCTCGTGCTGATCATGCCTGAGTTTTGCACCTGTGGTATTCTAACAGGTACCCTAAGGGACCCCTCTCCCGCCCTTCCCACCAGCTCTCTAGAGTGGAGTCCTAGGCATGGCTCCAGGGCACGCATGCTGCAAGCTTGTGGTCTTTTTGCCAAGTTGCCTGCCAGGAATTTCCTCCTGATCACACACCTGCCAGGTGTGCAAGAGGGTGGGATTCTTCTGTCTCTCCCCATGATGCCATTATTACTCTATCTGATCGCTGCCAATATAATTGGGAAAAGTTTTTTAATAAAGGTTGTATTGTATCTGTGAGTGTTATTGCACAAGTCAACTCATAAACGAGAAAATTTAATGCACCCACAGGGAAACCCACAGCACAGCGAACTGCAGAGTCAGTGCTGTCACTCATCGGGGGCACTGCCACGGGGACGGGGCTCTGTACTTACAATTAGAGAGAGCTGCGATTGGAGATTGGAGATTGGAAATTCAGCTCCTTTTATCTTGACATTTTCTCATTTTCTTTGCTTGTTCTTTGTGCTCTGAATTATGATCCAGAGCAGCTCCATGGAATATAATAGCTGACTGCATCACCTAATCATTTAAGGGCCTCAGAAGAACTCTGGGAGGCCCAGGAGAGGGCTTCTCCAACCCAGGAGCAGAGGCAGAGATCCAACTGACCGGCCAGTCCAGCAGGGTGGCACACAGCCTGGCAGGACTATGGATCCGGGCCTGGGTAAAGGCAGGAGAAGGCCTGCTCCAGCGTCTGGTCTGGACCTAGCAGGCAGAGGGAGCCCTCGAGTTGGAGAAAGGACAGAGAAGACATAAATGACAGTGACAGAAGACAGGTACAGCGGAATCACCACAGACTCAAAACACACATGAGTAGGTAATGTTAGACAGCACATTTGAAAATGTGGACAAAGTGAAACCAAAAAACTGAAATAATACATCTGAGCAAGCTGACAAAAGGAAGAAGTTCAAACAACCATATAATTATTTAAGAACTTGTATTCCTAACTTAAAAATGTTAAAAGAAAATCCAGGGACAGACAGTTTTATTATGAATTCTATCAAATATTCAAGATTGACACAGTACAAGTCTTACACAAATTCTTACACAGAATTCTCAAAGATGGAATCATTTTATTCCTTTTATGAGGCCATTACAGCAGTGATTATAAAAACCTAAAAAAAATACAAACGAGAGGATGATAATCTCACATATGAATATAGGTACAAAATTCTAAAACCAAATATTATCAAAATAAACCCAGTAACATACAAATGAAATATGTCCTAACACCCATGACAAGAATAGGATTTAATAAATAAATAAAATTTATCCATCTGTTTACTTAATATCAGCATTAGCAGAGAGGCATGGACCAACTCCCACCAGCTCTGGAAGTGACACAGGGATGCTAGTTATTTCCACCTTTGACATTACAATTAAGGCTCCAGCTGTCAACAAAGAGCAAGAAAAACAAGCAGAAAGTGAGCAGAGCTGAAAGAAAAGATGAAAACTGTCATAAGATGATAAGTGCACATGAAAATAATCTATGGATAAATTATTCAAACAAACAAGTTTAGCAAAGCCAATAAGATGATTATTTCTACATGTTATCACCAAAGGTAACATGAATTTTTAAAAAGATAACAGTGACAACAATATCAGAAAATAAAAAACTCAAGGATGTAGGGACAGATCTAGTGAAAGACACACAAGATCTCCACCCAGAAAGTTATAAAATAACCTTTAGTGTCATTAAAGAGAAGTATTCTAGCCTGGTGTGGTGGTGCACTCCTGCAATCCCAGCACTGGGGAGGCTGAGGTAGGAGGATCATTGCAAGTTCAAGACCAGCCTGGTTTACAAAGTGAGCCCAAGGCCAGCCTGAACCACATAGTGAGACCCTGTCTCAAAAAGAAAGAAAGAAATGAAAGCAAGAAAAGCAAAGAAGGAAGGAAGGAAGGAAGGAAGGAAGGAAGGAAGGAAGGAAGGAAGGAAGGAAGGAAGAGTATTCTAAACAAAGGGGCGTTACACATCCATGGATTGGAACATGGGACGTTATAGCTGAATTTCCTCCTGGATACACTGTGGAGTGAACACAACCCCACCAACTACGGCAACCCTGGCTGCAGACTGACTTGCTGACTTTAAACTCATGCAATATGACAAAGTACCAGGGCACAGAAGCCCCTCTGAAGCACAGCCCAGTGGACTTGCTCTGTGGAACACCCACTGACCACCCAAAGACACAACAAGCAAGACGTTCACAGGCACGCAGCAACTCACCAGCTACACAGAAGAGACCATACACACAGCCCCAGTCAGAGCACCCTGGCCTGACACAAAGGACACAGGCAGTGGAGACGCTGGACCCTGGCTCCGTCTGTGTTGCCCAGGGGTACACAACCCTCCTGGCTCAACACACAAACACCCTGCTCCTGCAGAAAGACCGGCTGCTCTCCCTCTGGTCAGGAGCAAAATGTGCGTTTCCTCTTGCAGCCTCTGTGCAACTCTGACTTGGATGTCACAGTCACAGTAGGAAGAAAAAGAAATAAAAGTCACCCAGATAAAAAAGGCAAAGGTAAAACCATCCATCTTTGCAGGATGACATGGGCTCCAGATAGAAAAGCAAATAAGTAAGAGATAAAAGCTATTAGAACTAATAAAGAAGGCTCACAGCATTTAGCAGGGATTAGACTACTGATTTCTCTATGTGAGCTGAGGACATTCTGAAATTAGAAACAGTTCCACATACAACTGTACCAAAAAGAAGAAACACATAGAAATAAATTTAGCAAGTCTTGCACGTCAAACGTTACAAAACACCATAGAAGAAGACCTGGAGAAGCTAGCTCATGTTCATGGTCCTGAAGACTTAACCTGCAAGCAACTGATCTACAGAGTCAGTACATTCATTCCTCATCAAAATCTCAGCTGGCTTTTTTTGCAGAAATCAATAAGCGTATTCTAAAATTCTTGTTAATGTGAAGGAACAACTATAAAATTATTTAAGAATAAACAGAACAGCCAATGCAATCCTATAAAGGAAAAAATAGTTGAAGGACTCACACTTCCTGATTTCTAAACTTACTACCAAGCTACAGTGATCAAAACAGTATGGCATTAGACCAATGATAATCATGTGTGCCAGTGGGATAGAACTGAGACATCTCTTTCCTAGAGGAAGTGCTTCTCAGCTGGAGTCCCAAACAGTTCAGCAGGGGAGAGAACTGTCTTTCTAACAAACCAAGCCAGGGTTAGTGACAATTCATGCACTAATCTCAGGAGGTACAAAAATTAACTCACAGTGGGTGAAAGACTTAAGTGCCAGCACTAAAGCACTCCAAAACTCTCAGAAAAACACAGAGGCATAAATTGTAATCCTAGATATGACACCAAAAGCAAGAGCAACCAAAGAATAAGTAGGCAAGCTGGGCTTCATCAAGATTGAAAATGCTTTTTGCTGCAAAGAAATGAACGGGCAGCCTAGCGTGGAAACCAGCACTTGTAAACTGTGTTTCTAATAAGCCAAGGGCAGGTCTGAAAGGAGAAACGCAGTGGGACTCACATCACTACAGGAAAAAGATCTCCCGGTTTCTAAACAGATTTTTCCCGGGGAAGATGCACAAATACGTTGGAACCCCTGAGCCCTGAAGGAAACGCAGATCACGCCGTGACCAGAGACAGCTGTTTGCAGAAGCAGTGAAGAAATCTAAACCCAACAGGTGGGGTGTAAGGTGCCCTGAATCTGGAAAGGCCCCTCCAAAGGGTCAGACACAGCGGCTACCCACCATCCACCGACTCCACGCTCAGACGGATGCCCAAGTGGAAAGAAACAGGTTTCCACAGAGGAACGTACTCAGGAAAGTTCTCGCAGCATCCTTCATCCGACCTGGAGTGGAAGCCACCCAAATGTCACTGTAGAGGACTGGATAAACGAAAGGTGCTGGGCATATGTGCGGAGTAGTACTCAGTCGTGAAAAAGCAAGACGTTCTGAAGCTGTGAGTCTGGCCGTGGCTGGGGGGCGGGGGGGCTGTGTGCCATGGGGACTCTGGGGAAGGAAGCCACGGGAAGCCACAGGACAGGATTCTGTTAGGTGAGGTCGCACGGAGGGCAAACGAGTGGTTCCCCCAGGATGGAATAATCAAGGAAGTGGGGGCGACTGCCCTTGTGTAAGGGGCGGTGAAAGTGTTCCAGAAGCGGAGATAGCTCAGGAGAGCAGCAGGGCTTGGCGAGCTCCCTCCAGGCTGCGAACAACGATCCACTTTTCAGGTGAGCGAGGTGGTTTGCGAATTACAAACCGATAAAGCGGTTAATTCGCAGGCTCAAAAGGGCGGGGGCCTTGAGTCTCCAAAGCGCGGGCCTCCCTAGGACACGGGGTAAAGGGTTCCTAAGGGCAGCGCGGTTCTCAGCCTGTGGCTCTGGAATCTGTTGGAGCCCCGGAGCCCCCCGGCGGCCGGGTCCGCGCCCTCCCTCCTGCAACACAGAGCGCGGCCCCAGCACAGACGGGGTCCGGCCCGGTCCGGGTCCGGGGCCAGCAGCGGGGCGGGCGAGGGCCCTGGAGAGGGCGGGCCGGGGGCGGCCGCCCTGACCTGGGGACGCGCAGACGCCGCCCTCCGGCAGCCCAGGTCCCTCCCCACCTAGGCGACCTGCGGGGCGGGGACAGCGGCCGGGACGCGGCGGCTGCGGACGCGATGTGGGCGCCGGGCGGACCCCCGGGGCCCGCGGGCTGGGACCGCCGCCGCGGGGGCGCGAGGCTGCGCGCGGCGCTGGCCGGGCTGCACGAGCTGCAGGGACTGCGCGCCACGCAGGAGAGGCGCGTTCGGGGCGCCCTGGCGCTGCAGTCGGCGCCCGGGCCTGCGGGACCCCGGGACGGCGAGGGCCGGCTGGAGGCCACGCTGGCGGCGCTACGGGAGCAGCTGGTGAGCGCGCGGGCCGGGGCTGCGGGAGGGGGCTGCGGGGCGGGGGCGCAGGGTAGGCGGCTGCGGGGGACCGCTGTGTCGGAGCGGCCCGGAGCGCAGGCCGAGCCCAGTGCGCGGGGCGGTGCTGGAAGGTCCGGACCCCAGTTCCGATCCAGATCCCGATCCCAATCCCGGTCCCGGGCCGGACTGCACCGTAGCCCACACTGCAGGGGGCCTCGTCAGGTTAGGGGCAGCTCTGCCTTCTCACTGAGACCCTGCGGTTCGCGCAGGAACCCTGGACCTGATTCCCCCTGGCGGGAGTCTGCTCACCGGCCTGGCCTCATCTCTGGGACCGGGAGAGCCGGGACCCTGCTGGGTCAGGAGCGCATGTCTGCGTGCAGAGCGCACCGGACCGAGCTCAGCCCCCCCGCGACAGGGTCGCACTACTGTACGAAAATATTCAGGGACTTGGATAGCTGGTGGGTTCCTCCACGCGGACCCGTAAACCACGCTTTAAGAAGCGGTCTTCAAGTCTGAATGGAGGCCGCAGAGGAGCCCTGGACCCGCCGTCTGGGACGTCTCTGGCGTCTGGGCTCTGGTCCCCTTCCACTGCATTGAAAATACACTCGGGTTTGTGTTCACCCGATCGTTTCTGCCGTGTATAATTTCGTGTTACTTTCTGGGAACAGCTCAAGAGTTTTTTAAGTACTGCAATATTCAAAAAAAAAAAAAAAAGCTCGGATGTCTACTTGAGTTGCCTCTGTTACTAAATGAAATTTCTTTTCCATTAAGAATTCCCATGGATTAACAAGTCATTAACAAGTGTCTGCAGCAAGTCTCCATGAGGCTGTGCATTCCGATCAGCTTAGCTCGGCAGGTCCTCACCTGGGCAAATACTTCAGGCTTAAGGACTGGGAGATCACGTCTGGAGACACCTCTTGGACACCTCTTGTCTCCCCGTGGCAGAGACAGAGCAGTCTGCCTGAGCGAGGTGGCCACTGCGAGGTGGCCCTGCAGTGGCAGTCCGTGGGCCCTGTGCCACTCTGGAGAGGGGAGTGCCAGCCCTCCAGGGCTCCTGCATAACCCTCTGTGGACCAGACTGTAATGGAACGGGCGTGTCCACTGTGCAGAGGTGTGCATCCGGCCACACCTGGCTTCTGCATGACCTCAGCCAGGCCGTGCAGCCCCAGGTGTAAAATGCTTGTGGACCGCTCTATGGAGGGGTCAAGCATGCAGCTGATGACTTACCTAGCTGCACACTCGGCCTCTAATTACCTTACCAGTCGCCTTTTGGGAGAGATCAAACAGGTTTTTGTTTTAAAAAAAAAATTTTTTTTAAGTGTGGGACCAGAAGGAACAGGCAGACTTTGTCTTGAAACTTCATTCTTGAAAAGGATTATGTGATCAAAAGAGAACAATAATTGAACTCGTGTGACATCAGCCAGCACTTAACACTCCCATTTTTCGCGCAGGGGAAAACTTAGGAGTGACGTGAGATCTGTAATGAAGAAACTCAAAGGCGTTGGTGTAGCACAGTTACCCCACTGTGGTAGCCACTGCCCTCCCTTCCCTTCTGGGCCTGCGTCTTCCTGCAGGTGTGAAGCCTGGAAGAATGGGCTATAGTTTATCCTGCAGGAATTCTCAAATGAGGAGGAGCTTTAGCATTTCCTGGGATTTATCTGTCATGTGGAAAGGAGCCTGCTCATCAGATGGGCCGCACCCTTCAAATTGCAGTGTCAAAAGTCACAAAGGGAGTACAGTAGTAGGGTTTTGCTGAAGAAAGAAATTAGTGACTTTGATTGCTGGCACGAATGAGAGGTGATTTCTACACTGATGAGACCTTTGCCCACTGAGCCCAGCAGTCAGCTGTGGTCTGCCAGCTGTGGCCAGAGGTGGCTGTGCAGACCTGCTCCTGGGTGCCAGGCACTTACACTGCCAAGGGTGGCTTGAAAACTGTGTCTTCCACCAATGGGTGCTGCTGTGTGTGTGGAAAAGGTGCCCCTGGGTGGGCAACAAGTGCAGGGCAGGGAATGCAGTGAAATCTTATCCTGGGGAATTTCCCGGTCCTTGGCTTGGCTGGTTGTGACTTGTTCTAAAAAGGGGCAGCTAGCAATAATGCCTTTCCACATGGGCAGGACCCAGAAGGCAGCTCTGCAGGAGCAAGCCACAGGCTGATTCCCCAGCTGTAAACATGATGCCTAGTATTTTCCTTGGCCGGCTGTGCTGGCTTTGTGAACATGAGGAAAGCAGGTTGAGAGCTAGTTCAGGTTCGTAAGCAAGACTCAGGTATCCACGGACCCCTGGCAGGCTTTCTCTGAGGTTAGTGGGGCTTGGCACCCAAGGGTCCAATGGCAGAACACCGGCCCCTTGCCCATTAATTTAGGTATAATGAGACCTCCTACAGAGCTAAGTCATTCATGCATGAAGTGTTTCCTTTGTACATTCTTAGCTTTCACGGAAAAGAAGGAAGTGTTTTAGATACTATCTTTATATCCTGAACTTTAAGGTACTTTTAATTTTTGTCCTCTGAATAGGCCATAAAACTTTTGCATGGTTGCAGTTCAGAATCGTCCGAGGGGGAAACAAAGCACATGCAAATCAGATTGCTCTGAAGAATAGAAACATTCAAAGAAAAAGGTGACCCAAATGTTTGCTTTTGTGCCCACCTCCCCAGAACAGAGGTTCTCAGACTTTCCATCCCTGGGAAATTGGCTGGCATGCAGGGTCCCTGGCTTTCCCAGAGTGTCCCAGGGCCTGAGCCCAGGATCTGCGAGGGACCAGCTGATTGCAACAAGGAGACCTCGGGGAGTAACCCCATATACCAGGCCCTAACCCATGACCCAGGTTTGGAAAATTAGCCAAGTGCCCTGGGATCCCTCAGCCCCACCCAGTGATAATCTGTGCCCTAAAGTGGGCTGAGGTGCCCCAGAATCCCTCTGGGGATACGTGTCAGGCTGCACTAAAGGAGCTGGACTCCATGCCTGGCCTACAGGTAGCCTTGCTCATCCCTGGTCACTGTGACTCTGCAAATAGATCCTTGCTGAGAAAGAGGAATGGAAACAGCAATAGTGGGGAGGTCCCAAGGACAGTGATGGCCTGGAAGGTTGGGGCTGCAGAAGGCACAGGCCTGAGGATGCGGTGGGACAGAGAACCTGGGGCCTGGGGACCCTTTGGTCCAGTTAATCAGAAACCAGGCTGAGGCTGGCTGGCCAACCGTTAATCACAGAGCAGTGAACCCCAACAGGAACACTGGGCATGGCTGAGGGAGGGGTTCAGGCGGAGGAAAGAAGGCAGCTGGGGACCCAGGGGAAGCGAGGAAGATGTGATTTGGAAGAGAAGTCAAGCAGATGGTTTTAAGCACTAAGGGGAGAACTAACAAAAGAACTGAACTTTCTCCCTCGTCTCATGATTGTGTGGCAAGAGAAGAAAAGTTATTTGCAGAAAGCACAGAGACTGGCCCTTTGGTGAATTTCAGTATCATTGTCATTTCTGGCTTTGTTTTGAGTACACGGGAGGCCTGCTGCGTGCCTGTCTGTGAGAGCTGGGCTTCTTTGGTTGAATGTGGAAATGTGAAAGCGTGCACAAGGTAGGATGGGTGTGCAAATATAAAAGTATGCAAGGTAAGAAGCCAGGACTCTTGGATCCATCAGGGAGCTCCAAGAGCATGAAGTCTTGTTTGGCTCAGGAATGGTTTTGCTTTGTGCGTTTTTCTAGTATCATCCTGGCTTTGGTACCCTGTCACCATTCAGATCTCCAATTGTTCCAGGGCCCCTAGCTTCTGGAGGAGCTGTGAGTTGGGCAAGGTATTTGGCTGTGTGTTGGCCTGGGCCAGGTCCCAGCTCAGCTCACCTTGGGTGTTTGATAAAAATCATACAGAAGAGACTGACCTACAAACAGGAAGTCATTACTACTCATTTCTCTCTTATGATGACTTCTATACCACTCAAATTATTGCAGTGATTCCCCATTGGAAATATAATCATTTTCTTAAGTAGCATAAATCACTAAATATGATACACTAAGCTCATCAGTGGAAGCAACAAATGTATGTAGTTGATCTGGAAAACAGGGTAGAGCTGTATAAATGAAAGCAAACAAGCAAGCAAGAAAGAAAGAACAAGAAAGAAATTAGCATTTACTGCAGGCTCAGTGCTAGTTTTAGATATGCATGGTGCTACTTGGGTTCATGAACACCTTTGCTTGTGAACACTTTGGTTTATAAATGGTGTCTGTCAGAGTCTAGTTTTTGTTTGCGAACTCTGCCTTGGGTGATGAACACAACCACAGCCATCTTTTTTGCATGAACACAAATGTGGTCCTCTTTCCAGAATCACAGAACAAAATTAAGTTCATGAATGGAAGTACACACATATATGTACACATATATATAAAGTACATAGATACATAGCTAAATGCAGGTATATATGTGTATAATCCTGTTCAGGAGGGGTAGATGGTAGACACACAAGCTTCTGTGGTGACGTGCATCGTAACCCCTTTAGAGTTGCCAAGGCCTAGAGAAGATGTGGCAGAGGGCAGATCTGGGGTGGGCCCTCTCAGAGGGGGAAGCCCTGATGGTTTCAGGAGTATTCACCCTGACGCACTCCAACTCACCGTAGGCCTCTGACGCTGAGGGAGATCTTCCCAGCAGCTTCACCCAAACCTGTGGCTGTTCCGGAAATTTCTCAAGGGTGGTGGTATGGCCAGGCTCTTGCCTGGCATGAATGAGGTCCTGGGTTCTATACCCAATAAGAGAAAAAAATGAACTTACTCTGGATGGATGAAGGGAGCCCAGATGCAGACCACCCAAAGGCCACCAGCCAAGATCCATTTTGTGAAGGACACAGAGACACCATGTAAATCCTCACCTAGGACTGAAAGAGAGCAAAAAGGGTGAAAGCATTACTAGGTGACTGCTGCAGCTACCAAGCTCTGCTTTTTACCCCGCGGAGTGACAAACTGTCATACTCTGCCTCCTGATGAAGTAGCATCTCCTTGGAAACTGCTAAGTTTCCCAAGTTTGCACTGGAGAGAAAAAAGAAAAAACCTCCTAGTGATGTGTGCATGTGGGGTGGGGAGGTGTCAGTAGGCTTTTTCCTTCCTGTGCCAGTAGAGCCAGGGAAGCATTTCAGCCTCAGTGAGGTGCAAGGTGTGCTTGCCCTGGGTGCTTGGGTCAGGCTGTTTCCTCTTGTGTCTACTTTCCCAGGGAGCCTCGAGCTTGGGTTTCTGCACTGTCATTGGTTTAGTGTCTCTTCCTTGCCTCCTCAGTCCCGGTTACGGCGGCAGGACGCCGGCCTCAAGACCCACCTGGACCAGCTGGACCTGCAGATAAGTGAGCTGCAGCTGGGCATGTGCAGGGCGTCAGGAGAGGGCCCGGACAGTGACAGCAGGCCAAGCTCAGGTACAGCCGTGGTGCAGTGCTGCAGAAATGCATCTGTCCACTGGGGTGCACACACATGCACGTGTGCGCACATACACGCACGCGTGCACACACACACAAACGCATGCACTCACTGGAAAAGTATTGCTTTTGGAGGGGGAAAAAAATTCCGGTGAGTTTTACCACTTCTTCAGGGCTGAGACAGCTTGTCTGCTCAGTTTGCGGTTTGTGGAAGATGCAGCCAGTGTTCTGCATAGCTGTGTTTAGATCTCTGGGTTTGGGAGAGGCTGATAAGGCTGCCCCTCCCTCCTTGCTCTGTCTGGAAGGCCACAGTTGCTGCTGACACGTGTGGCCCTGCTCACCTTTGCTTTCTACTTGACCTTCCCCGTGGGACCCGTGGACACAGAAGCCCCTATATTCAGTGACGGAGACAGTTCCTGTAGGCTTGTGCACCCCAAGTCTCCAGGGGAGTCTGCTGCTCCTCCTGCTTTCCAGTCCAGCCTAGGATGTGCTGTGCATTGGTGTGGGGTACAGGACTCCCCCTGCCCATAGGACTGAATGTTAACAGGAAGGACAGGCAAGGGTACAGCCGTGGTGCAGTGCTGCAGAAATGCCTTGCTTTCTCATGTTCTATTGTTTTATTTTTATTTAATTTTTATTAACTTGGAGGTAGAAAGCGCCTGAGGCCTTTGCAGGGGCCAGGATCAGAGGAGAGGCCTCTCCTCTGTCAGGCTTGTGGGACCCCTGCCCAGGAACTGGCTGCAGTGCAGGGCAGAGGTGTTCTTTTTTTTTAAATTTTATTTAAAGAGAAAAAAAAGCAAAACAGGAAAAAGCGTAGAAATAATACAGAATTTCAAAAAAAATTAAGAAATCACTACTTGATAAATTACATATTGTCTTCTTAGAAATAGTTGTTCACGTTACAAAATTCAGGCATACAAAGTGAACAAACTGTGAGGCTGCAAACAGTTCTGTTCAACGATCCAACAAAAACTTGGTAATATGGTTATCAATCCCACACACTTAAACATACCTGCTGTTATTATATCCTTTAGCGCATTTTCTTTTCCTCCTTTTGCTTTTTAAGTCCATTATCTGTTTAGTTATATCATGTTTCAGCTTGCTCAGTACCTTATTGATCTGTTTTGTTGTTGTTATTTCCTTTTTAATCACCTTATATAATTCTGTTGTTTTGTTTTTGAGTTTCTCCTGATCCATGTCACATAGATCAGCTTTGATGGAGTTGGGAGTTTTTGGAGGTATTTTGTTACCTTGCTTTCTCATGTTCTATTGTTTTATTTTTATTTAATTTTTATTAACTTGGAGGTAGTAATATACAACAAAACAGGATGAAATAAAGCCAATTGAGACAGTATAGTGAAATTGGCACAGAACATCACAGCAGGTCACCAGGACAACAATAATAGGCACCATTGTATATCTCGTTATCTTCACAATAGTTGTTCTTCCATAAGGTACAGCAAAATCAAAAGAAATACACAACATTATAGAACACATCAACACAGAATATTGAATAGAGCAACACCATTAATCAAGACAAAGCAAAACAGTGATAAAAATATCTGTCTTCAGAGAGAGTAGAAGGAAACTCCCCCCACTTGCTGTACACATATGGTCACCTCCCAAGAGATACCCAGATCCCTGGATCCCAATTGTTAATGGAGGGGGGGGGGATGTGGTATGTTCGGTAGGCAGCAGGCTGGTTACTGGTTGGCTCAGCGCCCTAAGTTCCAACATGGCGCGGATCTCAGGAAGCACTGTTGCTTCTTGTTTCCCCATCCTGGGGTGGCCGCGGCTGGGCAGGGGTGTTCTGAGCCCCAGCACCATACAGGCATCTGGAGCATGCCACCTGGTGCTGGGTCTCATGGTCCTCCCCACCCTTCATGGATCAGGGCAGGAGGAAGGCCAGAGAGGCTCTCAGGCCTCAGGGCAGGGTCCCCAGGATGTGCACCCTCATGCCTGTGTCTGCTCTTCAGGATTCTATGAGCTGAGTGATGCGGGTTCCTGCTCTCTGTCCACCTCCTGCGCCTCTGTATGCAGTGACCACCTCTCTGTATCCCTGAGCAATCTGTTGCCTGCTTCCCGTCCATCCAAGCCCAGGCCTGGCGTGGGTGACTGGCGGCCCCGGTCTGCTGATGAAAGCACCGTGCCAGCGTGGAGACCCCAGCCTGCCGAGGAGAGCAGCAGGGTCCTGGACGGTGAGGCAGGCACGGGCCATCCCCAGGGTATCTTCCGGCCTAGGCCAGTGTCCACAGGTGAGAGGGGCAGGGGAGGGTGTAAGGGGTAGCAGGGGGCAGCCGTCCAGCCATGCTGGGGACACAGCAGAGACCTCATGTGGAGCCATCCGCAGACAGAGGAGCAGCCAATGCCCACTGCTATGTGTGATGGACAGGGCATGGAGTTTTCTTGTTATCTAAAGTAGGGATTGGTTTTAAAAGCCTTTCACGCCCCTGCATCAGCCCATATGTGTAGCAGAGGACCTGTGGGGATGTAACACGTGGGGATGTAACTCACGGGGATGTAACTGGTGGGGATGTAACTCCATAGCCTCTTGCTCCTGAAGAGATCACTCGGCCCTCGTTTCATTCATAAGAGCAGGTTTAGTGCAAACCTCCCTCTCTCCTTGATGAGTCCTCAGAGTTTACTCTCACATCCATCAGGGTTATGTCGTGACCTCTGTCTGGAGCCCAGGGGACTACAGAGTTGTATCTCTGGGCAGCCTCAGGCAGGTGCAGCGCAGTACCCAGCTGACTCACTGTCCTGGTCCTGTTGCAGCACCTGCACTCACCCACCCAGACCCCAAGGTGGCCCCAGGTGCCGTGGCTGGAGTGGCCGATCTCCTATCCCCTCGGTCCTGGTAGCACGGGTGAGGAGCTGACCCCCTGTGAATTTTTCCTTGCTGAAGCACTTCTTTTCCTTCCCAGGTGACCTTGAGAGGGTCCTTCCTGTGGACCAGGCACTCCAGAGTATGGGTGCAGATGCCATGCCCACCTCCCTCCTGTGCCTAGGGACAGATACCTCAGCCCACATGATGGACCCCACCTACCAGCGTGACCTCATGTCAAGGGGGGGCCGGGAAGTGTACTCATACCCCAGCCCACTGCATGCAGTGGCCCTGCAGAGCCCCCTGTTCACCCTGGCCAAGGAGAGCCCTTGGCCCCATAGCCACTCACCCCCCAGGAAGCCACTGTTGGTCCCCAGGGATCAGAGGACATCCCTGGCAGTGCCAGTCTGTGAAGTGAGCCAACCCAGAGCCTACATTGACAGGCTGCTGCATCTGCGGGGCCTAGGGGCCTCCCTGAGGGGTGTCTCGGGGGAGCAGGGACCCCCAGGACCAGGATGTGAAACATCTCCTTTCCCACAGAAACCTGGTGACCGGAAGCAGGACAGTGGAGGCCAGGCCGAGAAGCTGGCCTGGGCCCCAGGGAAAGGGAGCATGGGAGTGCTGGCTGCCAGCCAGGCTGGCCTCAGGCAGCAAGGACCCACACCCCTCATGGGCACCCCATCCCTTAACAGCCCCCCAGAGGAGGGACCTAAACCCCGGAATCCCTGTGCCTGTGAAGAGACAGCTGTGGGCCCTTCTCCCTGCCCCCAGGTCCAGCAGCCGCATAACAGTTGCAGCCTGGTCCCTCCCAAGAGGCTGGGCTGTGAGAGCCTCTTAGCAGCCCCTGGGTACTCTGTCCATCTGCCCTGCGCTGCCCGTGAAGCCTCCCTGTCCAGGCTGAGGACAGCACACCCCAAGACCAAGGCCGTCAAGATCAGGGGGAGGGCCAGTGACAAGGTGCCCAGGTCTGGGAGGCAGCCACTGCCCCTCCCCGAAAGACACCAAGGTGTCCGTGCCACCCCCCAGCCACTCCCAGAGTGGGACCTATGGCATAAACCCCAGGGGCGTGGGCTCCGGAGGAGGCCCTCACTGGCCAGGGAGACCCCAGGACGGTCCTGCTCCGAGTCCACCCTCTACCCCATGCCCTTCCTCATTCCCCTGGTGGTGGCCCAGCAGCAGAGTCACCAGGCGTCATCCCAGGCCCTTTTTCCTGCTGACGCAGTCCCCCTCAGCTCAGCTGCCAGGAGAAAGCAGCGCCCCTGGAAGTCCAGCATGGAGATCTCAGGCAAGTCCTGCCCAGCCAGCTGTGCCGAGCCCCCTAGACCTGCAGCCAGGAGAGCAGGTGGGCCACAGGCCCAGGACAGAGCTGCGCTGGTCCGTCAGGAGGCCAGGAGCGAGTCTGACCTTTCTGAGCACTCAGCCGAATGCTCTTCGCTCTTCCATTCCACCATTGCTGAGACCAGTGAGGAGGAGGCCAGCGACCACACCACCAACCGCTTCGGGGACCAGGAGTCCAGCGGCAGCGATTCGGAAGGCGGCGTCCAGGGCAGGGCCAGCATCCTGGAGCCTGATCAGGGAGTGGCCAGCCGGGGAAGGCAGGGCTGTCCTCCAGCAGTCCCCCAGCCCGCCCCCAGGGCCCCAGCAGGCACCAGGCCCCCTCTGCCTCCTGTGCCCAGATTGTGCCGCATCAAGGCCTCCAAGGCCCTGAAGAAAAAGATACGCAGGTTCCAGCCAGCAGCACTGAAGGTCATGACCATGGTGTGAGGCCGCAGTGCAGCTGGTAGCGGGTACAAGGCTCCACACCGGTGTGATGAGTAGGTGTGGGCTTGCGCACCCCGTTGCAGATGCTTTAGCTCCCGAACCTCCACATCCCGAGTCCTTTTGATGGCTGTGGCCCTGAGGTGTGGTGGGCAGTTGTGTGGGCAGCTGTTCCCTCCCCAGCACTGATGAGCAGAGAACGCTGACCCTTTGGGTTGTAGAAGCCACTCAGCAGCAAGCTTGCACTTCAGCAAGGGGCTCCAGGGGCAGGGTTAGGGGGTGCCTCGTTTCCTGACGTTGTGAAGCCATCTCTCCCCGAAAGTTCTCAGTATGAATAAACATCCAAATTATGCCATCGCTTTTGCAAGTTGGTTCTCTGTCATCCACCTCCCTGCCCGCTCTGCACAGCCGCAGTGGGTGCTTGGGCTGCCCTCCTCCGTCTCCTCCCGTGGGCACTGGCCTGTAGGTGGGAGCCTCTTTGGGGAGTGGAGTCTAAACTTGGGTTCCAGTGTGAATAAGTTGGGCATAAAAGTGTTCTGCAAAAATAACTTGGTGGTGGTGATTTATTTTTTTCTTTTCAAAAAAATTTATCTCAGCTTTTCAAGGAGAAAACTCATAGGGTTCTCAGCTCAGCTGTGTGGTGGGTGTCGCAGCCGCTCACCCTGGCTGCAGTGCTCCTGGCAGAGAAGTGGTGGGCAGCACCCAAGTCCTTGCAGTTCTGGAACCCAGGAATTGGAAAGACAGGAAGCAAACCGGCTGAAAATACTGTGCCGAGTGCTCACTATTCCTGTAGGAAGGAGCTGGGGCAGGATGGAGTTGGGAGGTTTAAAAACTGATTAACGTTTGAGAACAAAGGCATGGGCCTCTCTTGGGAGAGGAGCTGCTCTTTGGCTTCTGAAAGGCAAGAGAATGCAGGGGCTTCACATGCAAACTGCCCCAAAAGCAAACATTTCCAAGGGCCAGAGCAGACTGGAGCCAAACATTCCACCATCTGCACAGACTTCTCACCTGCCTTCTTGGGACTGCGGCCCCCAGAGATGGGATCTTCCATCCTCCCTATGATTTTAAAAATGCCACATTAAAATCTAAAGGATATTCAAGCCCATTCTTGACGGGAGGTTTTACTGTAAAACGTTTTGTGTAGGATACTGACAGAAACAGGTGGCCCTCTAGCGAATGGGAAATGGTGGCCCTAGCCCCTGAGACCACTGGACCTGGCTTCCTAGCCCTGACGTCACCCAACTCCTGGCCCCATTCAGGTCCCCACAGGGCTGCACAGAGCAGGGCCTGACATTTGTTTTTTGGGCCTCCTGGAGCATCTCCCCATCAAGAGGCTTTGAGGACACAATGTAGGAAGGACTGGCTTTCCTCTCAACCTCAGGATGGTGAGGTGTGTCCTGTGTCACAGCCTGGGGACCTCAGGCTCCATGCCCAGCACCTGGGATGGTGCCTGTTTTCAGAAAGCTGGCTTCTTTCCCACCACTAAGACTCCAGGGTGCCACCCAAACCCACGCACCCCAACCCTGAGGACTTCATACAAACTACCTTGAGAACCAAGCAACTCCAGACACAGCAGAAAGTCCTTGGAGATCTGATGGTGTGAACCAGTTCCCTCACAGCTGAGCACCCCGCCTCTGTCTCCTTGTTCACTCCCTTCTTTCCCTCTCTTTCTTTTGTGCTTCTCACTGAAGAAAAGGTGACTCAGTGGGTGCAGGGCTGGCTGAGATGGAGTCCCCAGTGGAGTCGACTCTGAATGCAGCAGGGGGGACGTGGCCAGCAGGAAAAGTCCAGGGTGAAAATTTCAGTGGAATCCTCCCAAAGAATTCTTGTTGAAGACAGAGCAGGGGACCCCACCAGGCATTGCGGTGCAGGGGTTCTTGTTAGGACTGTAAGTGACAAGGAATTGTAGACCAGGGCCCAGAGGGGTCAGGAGCCGGGTGGGAGATGGGTGCAACAAAGCCCCTTTACCACGTCTCGGCCTCAGTTTCCCTGTGTAACTGTGGGAGCCCAGCCAAGCACGCCGCTTTCCCAAGGGTCCAGGTTGAATCCTCGAGGACCCCCGATGGGTCTTCCAGCAGCCCTTTGCCCCGCCTGTCTTCCTGGTCTTCACTCAGTGCCTGGCGAGCAGCCCAGGCAAAGCCAAAGGCAGTTCTGTGCCAGGAGCCCTCACTGATAGCAACCGTCACTTAGGAAGCAGGCTGAAGAGCAAATTGCCAGTGTCATATGAGGGACCCTGGCTGCCTGGGCTCAGCAGGGTGATTTGCGGCATCCCAGGGCTCTGGGAACACGGCTGGCAGCATCAGAGCAATGGGGTGGTCTATGACGGGGGATTTGGGGAAGGTACTCTGCCATGCAGAGCCATAAGTCTGCTCACCTGGGATGGAAGCCAGTTTGAGCCCCCAAGCAGAGGGGCGCGGAATGCTCAGAAACAAGGATTCACTGCCACAGCACACAGGGACCCCTTGCTCTACCTGACGAGTCCTACTCGGGCACACTGCTCTGCCAGGCAGACGTGGGTGGAGTGCACTGTTGAAAAGGGACCAGCAGCAGCCCTGCGGCAGGCTGCAACCCATCTCTCTAAGCTCCTGGGAGGGGACCTGGGGCTCGAGGAGTCAGCACAGCCATCCAGCTCGGCCTGGAAGTGGGACAACAGACCTCTGCTCTTCAGAAAGCTTTTGTGAATTCTGGTTTGCTTGAAGAAAAAAAAAGTAGCAAACAACAAAAGAAGTGAATTTGCTCTATGAATGAGAATAATATGAGAATTTGAGTATATACATTTCTAAATTGTGAGAATTAGCAAAGAGTTGAATTTACCCTGCTGAGGAAAATAGCCCAACATAGTTCAGTGGATCATATTTAAGAGAATAGCCTATTTTGTTTTTACTAATTCAGAAACAGAGGCCCTTGAAGCAGCTTCCTCTGGATGTCCCTTCTGTCCCCAGGGTGGTGAGTAAGAGCCAGCTTAGGATGGGACCCCTGAGAGCCTCCAGACCCTCAGCGTGCGGTACACAGAGCCCAATGGAGAGCTGAGGCCCTCCCCAGCGGTCAGCACGGTCTCATCTCCTGGGCCGGCCCCTTAATGCCCATGAAGAGGAGAATGATCAGGGAGGAGGAGAAGCACCAGGTTCCTATAATACGGATTGCGTGGGGCTTGGACGAGATGGTGCCTCAGATCTCAACAGTTCACAGATGTAAGTCTTTGAAGGACAGTCCACAGGCAGTTGCCTGGACTCCGTCCTCGACACTTCCCTGCAGCATAGCTCTCAAGCCTCGCACTAGAGCTGGAACCTGTGCTCTCACGGTGGCCTGGCCTGTTTCAGAGGGGCCTGGTAAGTGTGGCAGGCCCTGCTGTGTCTGTGGAGCATCAAGGGACAGACAGGAAAGGGCTCCAACCCTGCTGCCCGCTTCCCAGTCCCACCTGGCTGGGCTGCTGCTCATCCTGGGCACACATGGTGACGGCCTCCTGCCTCCGACCAAGCGGAGCTCAGACCTTAGCAGTGGACGCCTTAGCTGTGTTGGGATGAATCTGCCGTGGCTCTGGGCATTTGGAGAGCTCTGGGTTCGGCCAGGAAGCAACAGGGCCTTGGAGTGCTTCGAGCCATACAGCGCAGAGAGGGCAGGATCCCGCCCCTGGCACCTGACCCTCAGAGCTGCAGAGGAACGGCTCCTCCCTGCTTGGAGACGCCAAGTAGGGGTGCAGCGCCTGCCGCTGCCCACCCTCCTGCCGCTGCCCACCGAGGATGGACCAGGAAGTGCGAGACAAGGGCCAATCTGCCAGCAGCACAGCTGCAGCACCCTCTGACTGACACTGGGCATGATGACGGCAACTCTGGGCACAGCCTGGCAAAGGGCCGTGACCACCACGGAAACAGCATTCAGGAACCGTGCAGCCGTGGAGCTCGCAAGGTGTGATCTCTTAACAACCGGAGGGTCGCGATCTTGAGGGGCTTGTGGGTGCCTCTGCACAGTAGTTTTCACCCGGGATGTTAATGGTCAATGCACAGGCTTGGTGCTTCCTTCTCCGTCCACAAGCGGTGAGGTGGGGAAAGGGCCTTGGGCATCTGAAGGGTCCCTCAGTGTCCCCCGCTTTCCCAGGAGCCTTGCCAACTCCACCCAGCAAGGCAAGAGAGGGGATCTGTCCTCTTTGCGGCATCTCCTTCATGCTCAGGGAGGGAGCACTGAGGCCTGGGGAAGAACTCCCATCTGAGAATAGCTCCTCTCCCCAGGCCCGGAGGGAAGCTGGCTGAGGAGAGGTAGAATCCATTCTCCATCCATTGTGGTGCCCACAGAGACCCTGCTCTGCACCCAGAGTCCTGCTTGAGGCCGTATGTGGGTCAGGTTTCCCTGTATTTGCGGTGTGAACGACAGCCTCCAGGATAGGCACCACGTGCCAGAGAGCCCAAGGCGTGAGGACTCTGGTGACAGTGCCTAGGCACTGAGTCGGGGTGGGTTGGGAGCAGGAAAGTGGGGTGCAGCAGAGGAGGCAGGTGTCTGTGCTGGGCCAAGGCTGCCAGGCTGAAGGTGGTCACATGGAGAACTTGTCTGGCCCGCTCTAGTCAGTACGATGCTGGAAACAGGGTGTAGGCAGAGGTCTTGTGCTGATCACTTCTGCCTGGCGTTAGGAGCCAACTCTCCAGCAGTCATCAGCTTCCTGCAGGTCTTGGGCACAGCCCTGGCTTCCCACAGGCCTGGCTGATGTGGGATGTCTCCGGGGTGTGTTGGATCAAGGGCTGCTTTCCTGCCAGGTGCTGTCGTGTGGTCAGAACTGTTTTCACACCCAGCCTGGCCACTGTCCCTTTGTATATTCAGCCTCGCCGAAGCAAGAGGACACAATTAGGTCATGTTTAGAAAGACTCACTGTCTCAATGGTACCATGGTTCCAGACCCAGGCTTGTGGCCCTGGGAGCCAGGTGCCTCCCAAAGACACTTGGGGTTTACTGATCAGCTTGGCAAACACCTAGCTAAACTCACCACACACACACACACACACACACACACACACACACACAGTGACAGGGGACACAGAGAGGCTGTGGCTTTCTCAGCTGCCAAGGAAGTTTAGACATCTCAAGTTACATTGCAAGGCCATTGGTTAAACAACATGGGTTGCACAAAGGAAAAAATATTCTGTTATCAGGCTTGTTGGAACACGGACATGTCTTCCCAATCTTGGCTGGCTTCCTTGGCAGGATTTCTTGGCAGGCTTTTATTCAAAATTTTAATTTACCTCTCACCGTGACAGACACAAACTGTATCCTCAGTGACTGCTCAGTTACTGTCTCCCAACCTGCACTGTGCAGAGAAATCCAGGATAATGATTTAACATTTTAATTTTCCTATGCGAGAAGGATGCAAAGTAGCAAGTAAACATCCTGACAAGAGGAGAGAGACTGTAAAAAAAGGGACAAAGCTTGTATCTCAGTATCTTTAATAGTGCTTTTTCCTTGTTTTTGGACAAAAGCACTGCATTTTCATTTCACCCTGTGGCCCTCAAATCCTGCAGTGGCCCAGAGTTCTCTGCCTTTTCTTTCTGCTTCGTCCCAAAGCTGGCTTCTCTCCAAGTGCATGTCTGCGTCCCCATCATATAGGGAGCTGCAGGGCCAGGCCTAACCCCAAGCGGTCCTGCCCTGTGTCAGGGGCCTGCTTTCTGCAGAGCTCTTCTGTATCCACGTTTTCTCAGGGGGTCCTGACTCTGGGCCCACTTCTTCCCTGGGTTTCATTTGGTTCAGCCAGTTCAGAACCTGTGTAGGAAATAGGGTGGCTATTTACTGGGCCCAAAGAAACACTTTAGCTGCCTAAAAGAATCCACAAACCCTTAAAACTAACAAGAGAATTAGGTACGATTGCCAGATGTAGGAGAGTAGCACAAACACATATCCCAGGATAAGTGAGTAGGTAAGAGCCTTAAAATTCGAATTTCATCACATAGAAAAAAATTATATATATAATATATAATATTAATATATATTATAATATATAATCATATATTATATATTATATTAATATATATTATAATATAATATATAATATATGATTATATATTATATATTAATATATTATAATATAATATATAATATATGATTATATATTATATATTTATATATTATATATAATATATAATTATATAATATAATATATAATATATGATATATGATATATAATATATGATATATGATATATGATATATGATATATAATATATAATATATAATATATAATATATAATATATAATATATAATATATAATATATAATATATAATATATAATATATAATATATAATA
>PVJX010015377.1:0-38376 GCA_004027295.1 Dolichotis patagonum | reverse complement strand
GACACCAAAACTCCATTGAAAGAATCCTAGGTATATTCATAAATTCAGTAATGTAGCTAGATACAAGGTCAACACTCAAAAATCAATAGCATTCCTATACATTAACAACAAATCACTGAGGGATTAATAAGAGAAGCACACCCTTCACAATAGCATCCAAAAATGACATACTTAGGAATAAATCTAACAAAAAAAGTAAAATATCTCTTCAGGGAAAATTATAGTTCCCTAAAAAAAGAAATCAAAAATCACTTCAGAAAATAGAAAAACATCACTTATTCATGGAAAGGAAAAACAAGCATTGTGAAAATGGTCATTCTCCCAAAATTTTTATACAGATTTAATGCAATCCCAATCAAAATACCAGTAGCATACCTCCCAGATCTAAAGAAAATACTCCTAAAATTCACCTGGAACAAGAAGAGACATAGAATAGCAAAGGTATTGAGAAACAAAGGCAAGGCAGGAAATATCACAATCCCTGATTTGAAGTTATACTACAAAGCTACAGTAATAAAATCTGTATGGTACTGGAATAAAAATAGACCTGAAGATCCATGGAATAGAAGAAAAGATACACCTACAACTATGAACACATTCAGCCACCTTATCTTTGATAAAGGGGCCAAACAAGTCCAATGGAAGAAAGATAGTCTCTTTAATAACTGGTGATTGCAAAAATTGGCCCTCCATATGCCAAAAACTAAAACTAGACCATGCCTATCACCATGTACTAAACTAAAGTCTAAATGGATCAAAGATCTAAATATTAAAACAGAAACACTAAATCTCTTGGAAGACAAAGTAAGTTAGAAATCTTGAAGACGTAGGGGTAGGTAGAGAATTCATGAATAGCAATCAAACTGCACATGAAATTCTTCACAGAATCAATAACTGAGATCATGTCCGATTAAAGAATTTTTGCATGTCGAAAGGAATCTACAGCATAGTGAACAGTAAGCCCACAAATTGGGAAAAATCTTAGTGAACACTCCCTCTGTCAAAGGACTTCAGTCTAGAACACAAAAAAATTTTAAAAAAATCAGGTCCCCCAAATTCAAAGACCCCCTACAAAAATGGGTGTTTCAGATGAATATACAGTTCTCAGATAAAGAAATAAAAATGGCAAATAAATACATGAAAAAATGTTCAGCATCATTGATCAGTAGAGAATTGCAAATTAAAACCACATTGAGATTACATCTCACTCCAGAAAGAATGGTCAGGGTAAAAAAAAAAAAACTGCCAATAACAAATGCTGGAGAGGCTCCCAGGAAAAAGGGACGCTTCTGCACTTTTGGTAAGAATGGAGACTGGTGCAACCACTGTGGAGGTCACTCTGGAGATTTCTCAAAACTCTGGTGTTTGAAGTCCCATTTGACACAGCTATTCCACTTCTGGGCATATTCTCAGAAGAACTAAATTCCTCATACCACAGTGATATATGGGCACTTGTAGCAGCACAATTTGTAATAGCAAGATCTTGGAAATAACCTAAATGCCCACCAACTAATAAATGGATAAAAAAGATATGGTATTTTTTATATAATGGAGTTTTAGTGAGCTATAAAGAATGGCCATATTGAGATATTTCTAAGTAAGTGGATGCAACTCGACACCATACTCATAAGTGAAATAAATCAATCTCACAGGTGTAAATACCTTATGGTCTCCCTAGTCTAAGAAATGGTAAGAGTGCATAAGATACAAAAAACTCAATAAATATAGTGAAAATAAGAATCTGCTTAATGAGGAAAATAATATCTCAGGGAAAATGAAGAAAAAGAATAAGGAAGGGAAAAGAAAAAATATCTAAAATTATATAAACACATAGGATACATAAAATGATTGTGCTAAATTCTATAAGTTCTTGGAACAAAATATTTAACATTCATAGGATTGGAACTATTGTGCATATTATTGTATGGTGATCTGAGTAACTGTTGAAGATCACTATATAAAATAACAACCCTGGTTATGCTAATACCATCTTGTTTTGAAGGCCTATATTTTCAATTTTGGGGCTCTTTGCTATTGTTATTTATTTGTCTTTTTGTTTCATGTTTTTTCTAGGAATTTGTTTTGTTTTTCAGTCTAATACAGAAAGTATAGGTATACATGTAGAGACTCATAAATGTGTAGAACTTCTCCTAAATAGTTTATGAGTGTCGATTATATAATGCACAATGAAATGACCAGCTACTTTGAATGAAAAGAGACACTAATGTACCCAGTGCTGACACCATAGAGCCATGCTGTGAAATCCAGCAATACTATTATTTTTCATTCAGAGTAATTTTAGTCTGCTTTGTCTTGTTTAACTTCAACATACATGAAGGTATGGACAGCTATTTTGAAGAGAATGAGAGACCTCATAGTAGCCATTGTTGACTTTCCTGTTGTTTGGTTTTGAAGACCTAAAATGCCTTCATCATCCTGTTCAGATCAGTTTAATACTATTTTGTTTTATATGAATTCATTGTGTGTGAAGATATTGACAACTATTTATATGAAAAGGAGACAATATGATAGACAGTGAAGATTTCCTGTTGTCTTGCTTTGAAATTAATGTCTCTTACATTGTTTTCTTCTGATCTGTTTTGTTCTGTTTTGTTGTTAATACAATGTGTATTGTTGTCTTCATAGTAGTTATTCAGTGTACAATATATAGGCATGACATCTCATCCAAACAATATTTGCACAAACCTTTCTTTTCAATGAACTAAGAAACTAGTTGCAATAACTATCTTTTTTCTGCTTCTCTTCTTTTCTTTCCTCTTCTGTTCTCTTCTGTTCTCTTCTCTTCTCTTCCCTTCTCTTCTCTCTCTCTCTCTCTCTCTCTCTCTCTCTCTCTAGGATATTTGCGTCTGGTGGGAGAAGGACGCTGCTTTGGGCGAGTGGAAGTGAATTCTGGAGGAGACTGGATTCCAGTATCTGATGTGAACTTCACATTCCCCACTGCCCAGGTCATCTGTGCAGAGCTGGGGTGCGGCAAGGCTGTATCTGTCCTGGGAAATGTGCCTTTCAGAGAGGACACAGGACAAATGTGGCATGAAGCATTCCAGTGTGAGGGTAAGGAGTCCCAGCTGTGGTTCTGCCCCAGAGCACCTTGTCATGGAGACAGCTGCCACCATAGAGGAACTGTTCAAGTTATCTGCTCAGGTAAGACTCAGCAAGACTTCTGTATATTATGCTGGCATAAGAACAAATGCGCTGAACCCTTGTCTTCTTCCACCAGAGTTCACCGAAATTCGACTAGTGAAAAATGGCACCTCTCAGTGTGAAGGTCAGGTGGAAGTGAACACTTCTGCTGGATGGAGAGCGCTCTGTGCATCCCACTGGAGTATGGCCAATGCCCATGTTGTGTGCCACCAGCTGGGCTGTGGGGTTGCTGTCTCCACCCCTAAAGGAGAATACTTTGTTGAAGGAGGGGATGCAATCTTGAAAGACCAGTTCCACTGCTCAGGGGATGAGTCCTTCCTGTGGAGTTGCCCTATGACTGCTCTTGGTGTTCCTGCCTGTGCCCATGGGAACACAGCCTCTGTGGTCTGCTCAGGTAAGAGTGTTGTCAGGGTGAATAGTCCAGTACTGCTCAGAATGTTCCTGGAGTCCCATGTCTCTGAGAGTGCAAGTAGAGAGCAGGGAGAGAGCAGGGAGAAAGCAAGAAGAAGTGACTTCAAACTTTATAGTGACATGGTCATCGTACTTGTCATTAACAATTCAGATCAAGATGATGAATATTGAAATAAATATTTTAAAATAAATGTTAGCCTTTAATTTCAATACATACAAAACAAAGTGTAAAATAAATACAGAACTCTGTTGGATACATTTATCCCCACCTAAAGGAAAGTTAGCACCCAGCCCCAATTATAGCCTATACATATCATCAATCACCCTGCTCTGCTGTCCTGCAAAGAAACCACTTTAACTTGTGCCACTAAGGAATAATTTCCTTTAGTTTTTATTGTTATATAAAAGCAAAGTATGTGCTCTCAAAAACTTTGACTCAAGCTCATGCATGGATTCAGCTAACTGTTGTTTTTAGCAGACAATTATTAATTTTAGCCACACTTGAAATATCTGAAATGGTAGCAATGGAAATAACAAAAGAGATCAATTAGTGTATTGGCAAATTTAAAGCAGACATAATGTTAGATATCCTTGCTTTCCTAGTCATTCTTAGTGTTTGACTTCAAACAAAAAATATAGTGTAGTCAAAAGTAGATATCTCCATATAGAAGTAGGGATCTGGAAACAAGATATCACCACTCTTGTTTCACAGCTTCTATCCTAGATACTACCACTAGACTACAATAATGTAATTCATGTTCCTGATCTTTTACCCTATGTATAGGAAACCAAACCCAACTTCTGCCCCAGTGCAAGGACTCACTGTCTGACACAGCAGGTTCCACAGCCTCGGAGGTACAGGCTGCCAACTGTTCAGGTGAGATGTCCCCAGAACAGAACCTGCACCTTCCCATGTCAGCACCTCTGATCTGACTCTGTGTCTCCTAGACAGCAGACCGCTGCGACTGGTGAATGGGGGCAGTCACTGTGCAGGGAGAGTGGAGATTATGCATGAGGAATCCTGGGGCACCATCTGTGATGACAGCTGGGACTTGAATGATGCCCATGTGGTGTGCAGACAGCTGGGCTGTGGAGTGGCCCTCAATGCTACGGTCTCTGCTCACTTTGGTCAGGGATCAGGGCCCATCTGGTTGGATGAGCTGAACTGCACAGGAGAGGAGTCCCACGTGTGGAACTGCCCTTCCCAGGGCTGGAAACAGCATGACTGCAGACATAAGGAGGATGCAGGAGTCATCTGCTCAGGTCTGTGCTCACACTGTCCACAGATGGGAAGAAAAGGGAGGGTTTCCATGATGCCCTCTGACCATAGAATTACACTTGAGCCAGTAGCTGAATAATTCAGAGGGAAGAAGGCTCCTTCCTCATTGTTTTTCTTCTAGAAGAAGAAAAGACAAGGTGGTGTCACTTCCTCCTTCAATTGAGTTTCTTGTCCTTCCTTTTCATCTCTCTTACCCGACAGACATTTCCTACAGTGTTCATCAGTTTCCTGTGGATAAACACTTTGAAGCTCATGCTATTAGATGTCTATTGCTCCTTTAACAAATTCCCACACAGTTGGTACCTCAAACAACATGAATTGTTACATTGTTTAGGTAGAAGACTGACCGTCATCTGACTGGGCTGAAAACAAGGTGAAAGCAGGGATACACTCCTCTGATGATCAGGGAATATTCATACCTGTGCCTTTTATAGCTATTAGAAACTGCTTGAATTCCTTGGCTCCTTCAAACCAAATGTAATACAGTTATCTAACCCTTCTTCTAAGGTAATAGCTCCCTGTAAACTATGTCATAATATATGGTCTGCTTGCTGGGATACAGAATAAGGATGTTACGAGATGGGACTCACCTAGTTAATCCAGAAATCTAACAATGGAGATCACTAGAATACTCTAATGACTGAAAGGCCTTCACTTAATGTGGTCAGCAAAGCCCTTTTGCCAAGTGAGGCAATGCATTCATAGGCTCTAAGGTTCAGGAAGTGAACACATTCAGTGCTCCACTACTCTATCTTCCCTCCACTGTCCTTACTACCGTCCACAGGGTCCTTCAGGAGTTTACTCAAGGAAGCAGGATTCAGCCTTTAATCCCTGTAGAGCTCTTAGGTCAAAATCTCTGCCTTTCACTTTTCTCTACCTCACTGTGGCAGAAATCGAGTGACAGGTTCAAGATGTAAAAACAGATACATGGTAAAGACATTTCAGTATTTCTGTGTAATGGTTACCCACTCAACACAGTCAACAATGAGTTTTCACTCCTTATAAGGTAAAAAAGACCAGACCAGAGAGGGTTGACAGATTTCTGTTCCCTGTTCTGTTTCAGAGTTCCTGGCTATCAGGATGGTGAGCAAGGACCAGGAGTGCTCTGGATGGCTGGAGGTTTTGTACAATGGAACCTGGGGTAGTGTCTGTCGCAGCCCCATGGAAGATGTGACCTTGTCCGTTATCTGCAGACAGCTTGGCTGTGGGGACAGTGGGACCATCAACACTTCTGTTCCTGTGAGGGAAGATTCTAGAACTCAGTGGGTAGATGGTATCCAGTGCAGGAAAACTGATTCCTCTCTCTGGCAGTGTCCATCTGACCCTTGGGATCCCAGATCTTGCCTTCCAAAGCATACAGCTTACATCACATGTACAGGTGACCTACTGTACATTTATGTGCATCTATCTCACCCATGTAGGTTTCTGTTAGGGAAATTTCATGTTTTCATATGTAAGTGCTGGGTTTCAATATGTCTACAAAGTCAATTTTGAATTTTAGATTATTTAATCCATATATTCCTTTCTGGTTGCAAATAGCACAAACAGAGACACCTGTGCTGACCATAATTTATGTGAAAAATATCAAGGAGTCTGAATTGAGCATGTGAAACATGAAGTAATGCTCTGATAAACTTTCTAATCAATGTAAATTTGAGTTGGGAGGAACATGGTACCTTTGAAGTATTGAAAAAAAAATCTCATAGAACCGAAAGAGGGTGACAGAGAGTCTTACATAAAACTTTTATCTCCTTGTGACCTCCAAAACCTCAAAAAAGAATTGTCAGTGGTCACTGTGTTCACGTTTTATAATTCTGCTAATGTGGAGCTTATTCCAATTAAACCTTATACTCTGCTACTCTTCAGAATGAGTAAGAAAATAAAAACATAGCAGAAAATTATCTCTACTCTTGACTTCTCAATGGCATTCAACAACTTGACACTCTCTCCCTTACATTTTTCCTTCTGATCACTCAGCCTTACCAGTTGCTCATCTTATTCAGTCTTTTTGGATCTCAGCTTCTCTGTTCAACTGCTAGTTTGAGATTCATTAAGGGCTGAGCCTAGGACTTTCTACTCTTTCTTTGTGATGCTCCTCCTCCAGATGGTGTCTCTGAGTTCCATGGCCTCAGATGCACTCATCACATCAGCAGCTTCCAAATTAAACTTCCACAATTCATTCTGTCTTGAATTCCAACTGGTATTTCGTGATTGACTGATGATATCACTTGATACCTAATAATCATCTCAAATGTAGTTTTCAAAATAGAATGATTGATTCCACCCACTCTGCTTCTACTTCCCACTTTTTCTAGCAGCTATAATTTCAGTTAATGTCTCTCTTAATACTTATTGGATTAGGCTAAATTCAACTTCATTTCTCCTTTTCTCTCTCTCTTTCTCTCCTATTTCAATATAATAGGAAGTTCTCCTATCTCTATTTAAGAATATCTCCTTAATCCTTCTACTCCTTCAATCTCATTATTACCTTAGATATTTGGGTTATTTCACTGGCATTCAGTGATTTCTTCTCTACGTTTCTTTCTGTTTTATAATATATTACCTATTTGATGCTGGAAATATATTTAAAGTTTTAAGTTGATTAATGCACTGATGTGTGACAGGGTGATGACCACAGAGATGATGGTGGAACATGTCATTCTGTATCTCAGGTGAAAAATCAATTGGAAGCTATGTTGCAGGGAGTCATCAGCTCTCCTAGTTAGCCTCTATGCAAGGGAACATGTAGGCATATGGTCCTTAGATTCTGAAGGACTGTACTCTAGAAAAGAGAGAAGATGCTCTGTAAACTGCTCTAGAAAATGCAAGAAGACTATGAAGAGTGGACTTGTTTTCACTCTAATAAAATGCTTAACTCATTCCAGGTCCCAGGAAGTTCACAAGGCAGTTTTGTGGAGGAAAAGAAAAGCACTGGAGGCAGGGAGGGGTGGCCAGAACACTTTCCCTTACACCCACAACCGTCTTTCTCTTCCCTGAATTGGGCACACTTGTTACTGAATTTGTACCTGCTGAACTCTACAATATTTAAGTTTTTCACACCAGTTACATAAGGTCTCAAGAAACACCCTATTTCACTTAAATTTCAAATTATTATTTACTTATCATAAGCAAAAACACGTAAAAATAAAAAATGATAAGTTCATCATCTTACATCGTGTCTTATCCACTAATATTACCTTGAGTTATATATACTTAATGATTTTAAAGAAACATCTCAAAAGTCATTTATTCATAAAATGGTAGACCCTGATTCTGTCTTTTTATTTCTTTTCACTATATTATTGCATAGTATTTTTAGGTTTTTTTCTTAACAATCTAAAACCAATTATTTCCATTTTTGTATACAGATTTCAAATTTTGTGAATTTTGTTTATAATATTTCTATTAGATTATGACACACATGCATATAATCAAAAATTATGCACTCATTATATTTTTCTTTCCCTCTTTCCTTCTATCCTTGTTTTGTCTTTTATAATGTTATCACAACCTTTTGACATTTTTTGTTTCTCCTTTTTATCTCTCTCCTGTCTCTCTGTCTCTGTCTTATACACACAAACACACACACACACACACACACACACACACACAGACCACACATACACACACACACACAAACACACATACCTCATTCAGTTTTATCTTGAGTAATGTGATGAGACATCTCTGAGGATAACAGTAAGGGGAGATGTAAAGATAAATATTTCACAAATATTTATATTCTCCATTGATTTTTTTGGTCTTTTTGAGATAGTATCTCACTATGCAATTCAGCTGACCTTGAGCTCATTTTCTAGCTCAGGCTGGTCTCAAACTCATAATGATCCTCCTGCCTCAGCCTCCTGAGTGCTAGATTACAGGAGTATCCACTGACACTTTTTCCTCACTTTTTTTATCTTTTCCTTATGGAAACTGAAGCTTATTAAAGGAAAAGATCATGTATTATGTCTTAGTTATCTTTCTAATTGCTGAGACAAAATACCCAACATCCAAAAGTTAAAGGGGAAACTATTTAACACACAGTTTGTAAAGGTCTCAGTCCATGATAATCTGGCCCAAGTCAGGGTGGCACATGGGAGAGGAGCAACAATTCATTGTGGCAGAAGACAGCAAAAGGAAAATCATATGAGAGAAACACACACCTATTCCTGTTCCCTATATTATACCCAGCCTTCTGGGATTAGAGTGAGGCTAATCCAGTCAGTGGACTGATCCAGCAATCAACCACACATAACTCTAGCACCCTTATTCCCACACTTGAAAAGTGAGTCAATCACAAACTAAATTCAACTGCCTCTAAAAAGGCTTCACCCCATGACTGTATGAAGCTTTGGGAGGATATCCAGACATAAAACATAACATCTTGGTAATATTTTTCTTCAGAAAGACATAAAGAATCAGGAAATAATAAAAGCTTTAATATTTAAACCAAGCACATTTAATGGAAAGAAGAAATACCTAACCAACACCCCGGGTTCGGAGGTAGGTTTATTTATGCTTATGAGCACTGGTCAGAATCATTCCCAGAAGACTGGGCCCTGATCTCTGGCTGCCGAGGGGTTTTATATCATGCACAAGTAGGAGACACAAAGGAGGTACAAAGGTGAGACAGAACAAATTCACAGATCTGATTAGCTAGCAGGGTGAGTTCATCAGTTACAAGGGTAGATTAATGTTCATCAGTTTATGAAGCTTGGTAGAGTGGTACAGTGTGGCACCGTATGTGTTTAGTTACACTCATGGATACAGGGGTCAAAAAGTAATACAAAGCCATGAAGCAGTTACAGAGCTAGGAGGTTTCAAAAGAAAAAGTATCAAGATGAACAATTCCTTTGATAGAGGTTTTACTTTTCATAACCACTGTGCAAAGTTCCCTTAATCATTTTGAGATGCTCTTTACAGTAGGTAAGTTTGAAAGGACAATATGGAAAATATGTACAATTCTGATAATTTAGGAAAAGTGCCATGTATATACCTGGATTATCTATATTGTTTGGCATTCATATGTGTTACTTATGGATTTAGATGCTTTATGTACTTTTTTGGTCTGTATCTCTGTGTCCTGTTCTGTGTTAGCTTAACTCAGGATTATTGAGTTCTCTGGAACTCACCTTACCTGCTCGCTATTTTCCATTTAACTGTTTTCTTCTATTCTCTTTACAGAACTAAATTTTTTCTAATTTTATAAACCTTTAAAACATCCATTAAACCTTCCTGAAATTTTGACTACAGATCACTATTGTGATTATTTACAAATTATATTGTAATGCTCAATATATGTTACTACAAATCAAAACCATTAACTTCTGTTCTCTCTGATTATCAAGAAGTTATAAGAATTAAATTTAGCAAAATTAACACATCTAGTCATTTGTTAAGTATTTATAAGCCCCTACTCAGAGAATATGGAGAGGGCTCTCTGGAATATTTATTGATGATGTAGACCACAATGATACACACTGCGCTAACACAGGAACTAAGGAATTCAGTCATGTGAGGCCTTTCCTCTGGTGTGTGTATGTATATGTGCTTATTTGAGTTTGTATTTGGTGTGGAAATGTACAGAGTGTTATACAGTTAAAATGAAAAAGTAATTTTAAATGTAGATAAAGGGTAAGGCCAGCAAGCAAATTGCTGGACTAATTTTAAAGGTTGTTATCCACCACTGTCATTTGGACTGAACTCAGGAATTAGATATCCTTGCTGTGGTGGAGAAAATGATCAGCCACTCCTGACCTGGAACTTCTCCGCTGTCTCCTTTTGTAGGAATGAGACCCAAGAGCTGTCCAAACTCTGCCCCTTGCACAGGTACCTCAGCCCCTCCTTGCTTCCCCGTATCCCCTAGAGGCTCCTTCCCTCCACCAAGGCAGTAAGAGGAGGTGTTGCTGCCTTTCCAGACAGACAGAAGTTGCGGCTCAGAGGAGGAGACAGCCAGTGCTCAGGGCGTGTGGAGGTGTGGCATGAAGGCTCCTGGGGCACAGTGTGCGATGACTCCTGGGACCTGGCAGAGGCTGAAGTGGTGTGTCAGCAGCTGGGCTGTGGCCATGCCCTGGAGGCCCTGGGACAGGCTACATTTGGCCCTGGAAATGGAAGCATCTGGCTGGATGAGGTGCAATGCAGAGGCAGGGAGTTTTCCCTTTGGGACTGTGGCAGGGCTCCATGGGGACAGAGTGACTGCAAGCATGAGGAGGATGCGGGAGTGAGATGCTCAGGTGAGTGGCAGGGCCAGGGGCATGGACTGGCGCTCTGGGAGTCTGTCTGTCCAAGTTCAGTCTTTGTCTTGAACCATGGTTCTGCAAAGCATGTGCTCTAACTTTCTGATTTCTAGGAGATAAATATGTGCACTGATGGTGTGAGTGTCCAGCTAACAAAGTAGAGTGATTCTGTTTTTCTTCCTTTCTCTCTAGATGAAAGGACAACAATTCCCCCCATTCATAGAAGTAAGTGGTTCTTCTGTCTTGAATCAGGCCATAGAGAAATGTTTAGATATTCATGGATCTACACTAGAGAGTCTACATGTTTATGCAAAATTGTAGTAGGCTAAATGATCAGGCTTTTAAAGTCACCATGAAATTTCATTCAATTGTGGCAGCCACAGGGCTTCTAAAGCTAACAGGAATTCATTTTAGAAAGCCCCATCCCAGAAGATATACTTTTGTCCCTCTCTAAAGACTGATAGCCTCTTATCTTCCTCAGGCATCAGTTCAGTATCAACACCAGCTCCGGGTTTCTCTTCTTTACCTGTGATCATCTGCATCATCCTCGGATCCCTCCTCTTTCTGCTCCTCATCATCCTGGGGACTCAGATGCACAGATGGAAAACAGAGATCCGAGGTGGGGCTTTAGCTACTGGTAACCAGGAATTTATGGAGAGAGTGCCAGTCATATTGGTATCACTGAAAAAATATGCCTGACTCCAACAACTTCAAAGGAGGAGGAGAATATTTTGCCTCACAGCTTTAGTGGTTTCAGTCCATTAGTGACTAGCTTCAAGATAAAATTTATGAGGCAGAACCTCAGGGCGGAGGAAAGCTGTTTACTGTATGGTGGCAACAAAAGAAAGGAAAAAGGGAGGAGCTGGTGAGGGAGGTATTCAGTCCAAAGGCAGACCTCCTGCTCCTTCCACAAAGAGCCACTTTCTAACAACACAGTCAGCTATGAACTCTTCATTGGATAAAAACATTCACAGATATAGGGCCACTATGATCTTAATATGCAAGCCTTTTAGGAAACATTTTTTGATCTAAAATATGACATTCAACCCATTGTGCTGAGAAGCCTTGTGTCCATTTTATTATGAAAAATGAGCATTGTGTATCTCTAAGAGTCACTGGTATTTTAATAGTTTCAGCATTTTTGGCAAGTCTAAGTTCAAAATCTCCTCAGAGACTTAAGGCTACTTTGATCTGTGAGATCCTATGAAAACCGAAGATAAATTTAGATATATTCTAAAATATAAGGTGTTGTGGTTTGTGTCTGGGTTTCCCTCCAAAGCCTCATGCATTCATGCAGGTGGCTGAGTCTAGCTTTTGTGATTGGTTTTTTGTCTAGTGCTGGGATTGACAGTGTGAGTGCTGTGCCCACCAGAAGTGGGTAGCTGGCATGCAATATAAGGGAGGGAAGGAGGTGTGGTTTTCTCATCACTTGTGGCCTCCATTAAAGGTTGCCCCTCAACCATGCCACCCTGCCTTGGAACCAGCAGAGTATACACTGAAACCTCCAAAAACCATAAACTAAATAAACATTTCCTCCCTTCATTTTGGGCATCAAGTATTTTATCTCAGCAATGAGACAGAAGTAACCAAGACTTGGGAACAGAGTAAACATGCCCATTTTGAAAGGAAGAGATAGGGGGATATAAAGGAATGTAATTAAGCAGACCAAATGCTACAAACTTTTCCATGTTCAACACCTAGGACAAATCATGATAAGTGGTGAACTTGGTCCAAAGGTTGTAAACTATATAGCTTCTCTCTTGAGTCAGCTGCATTTACTTCCTGTGGTTTACTCAGCATAAGTTTCATGCTCCTGTCATCCCCAACTTTCTAGAGTCTCCACTCTACCTTGGGTTTCACTCTGAGCTTCACACAATGCTCTCTTAGGAATTCCTTTGAAATCTGGACAGAAGTCTCCATGATCCTATAACTCTCGCATCCTGCATGCATGTAAAATTAATGCAGTGTGCATTACACAAAGTTCTACTATTGGGCTGAGAAATAATCTTGTACCCATGGACCATGGCATCAGTGAAACCTGAGGGCCTAGGTGGCTGGGCAAAATGAAATGAGTTCTAGACAAACATTTCTGTAGAAGACCCTTTTGAGCAGGAGTCCCAGGGATTTTTGTTTTTCAAATTAAAAATTTTATTGTTTTGGACCTGAGATAGCTGAGGATTTAACAATTACTGAGATGCTTTCATTGCAACTTTCCTTTTGAAAATGATACAAAGTATTGTTCTGTTTTTAATGCTAATCTTTTTAGCAACCACCACTCTTTTACTCCAAACATACAGTCCTTTACTTTCTGGTGAACTTGTGAATTTTTCAAATTATTAGGCTGGTCCTTTTTTTTCCTGATTCTAACTGTACATCTGGTTAACAGCAGCCATAAATACCCATGACACAGCCCAAATATTAGCTTCTTTCAAATTTTTCTGCCAGATTATTCTGCCAGGGTATAATGCACATGTATTCTATCACTATAAATGGTATCCTTAGTCCCAACAGAAACGTCCTTACTTGTTCTTTGCCTGCATTCTTAACATCATGCTGATCTTCCAAACTCTGAACAGAATCTGCCATCAATCTCTGTCTACTTTGCTTAGACTTTTGAAGCCAACATCTCTAACACTTTCCAAACTTCTCAAGGAAGATAGTTTCAAAGGCTTCTGAAATATATAGTCAGAAACACTGACAGAACAGCCTGCAATGTATGCCAATTTTCTCTTTGCCACCTTTCCAATCCTGGAACAGAATAACCAAACACCTGCAAATTAAATGGTCAGAAGTTAACTATGGCTTTCCATTTAATTAGAGTTAGGTCACAGCTGGCTGGCTCCATGGCAAAACCTCTATTTCAGAATGGCATGTTAGAGGAAAACTGGCTCCTACATAGAGGTAAGGAATCAGAGAGAAGAGTGAGAGGAAGAGGACAAGAATACACCTCTCCAAATCAGAATCTCAATGACCCCACCCCATCTCACCAGGCCCCATCTCAGAACGTCAGTCTTTGGGGCAACATTTTAGATATAAACCACACAAGAAAGCATCAGAAAAAGTGTCACTTTTAGGTAGTACTCATGCTTTAGTATACATTTTTATTATCTGAAAAACATGTTCCTGTAATTATATTTTAAAATTTAAAAGACTTGAAGCTTTCATCATGGGTTTATGTGGGAGCTCTAAAAATCATTTTTTCTGTGCACAAAATGAGAGTTTTGCTGAGTATAGAATCATGCAGATTCATAAAATTCTGTTCAAAAGAGCACAATGCAAAGCTAGTGACCTTGCTGCCCAGAGGAGTATCCCCAGAGCCAATAATGGGACAACACACATGTTTCTGTGGTGAGGAAATGCCTGCATGAGCAATCCTTGAATTACAGTGCTTTTTTCAGCCCTTTCTACTTTGAAAGATCATCTGAATGAGGCCTTTTATGAAGAGATAGATTACCTGGTAAAACCACAGAAGGAGGACCTCTTTGACAATCCAGGTGTGTACCTTATGATCTTTTGTGGTCATGAGCTATCTTTGGTTTGATATTTTTAGCAGCTAAATTTTTAAGTAAATTTTTGTTACATTTTAATGGTACATAGTGATAACCTTCACCATATGAAATTTGTACCTGTATACTATGTGTCTTGATACTTCTTGTTTCCCATCCCTCTCTCCTCATTTCAAACACTCTTACCCTCTTCATATACAAAAACTTTTTTTTTTTTTGGTACCAAGGATCGAACTCACGACTGTGTGCTTGCAAGGCAGGCACTTATGCCACTGAGCTAAATCCCCAGTCCTATATACAAAAACTTTACAGTTTGGAGATGTACTCTAACCTTACATAGTCAGCCTCTTGCTAAGGTAGAAATTTCACATTTGCTCTGCAAATGTGAATCCTGAGAATTTCTCTAAACTGTAAAATTGTATCTCTCCTGCCTCTGTCTCCTGTCTGATGTTTTTCTCCTGATCAGGAAACTTGTTTGAGGACTCAGTAACTAAACTCCCCTATGACACAGAGGAAAATGAAGAGAATGGAGAGCCTGAGTCTGCTTCAGGTAGTACAGACATGTCTTGCTTTTACAGGTTATGAGAGAAGAAAGAGTCTCATCTGAGGAGAAAGCTCTCCTCTGATTAGCCTGGGGATGATTACTTCTTCCCAGGGTGAAATAATTATTTTTGTCTGCTCACATAGTGATCTTGGAATAGGAAAGGTCCTGTTCTATATTCTTGGCCTCCACAGCTACTTCTACAGAGCCACACATATATAGAAAATGTACTACCATAAATTCAAAAGTACTACTATTTTTTTCAAAAATCACATTGTAACAAAAAAATCCACGAGGATAAAGAACAATGGGGAATCTCTTTTTCATGCTGACATAGAGGAATAAACCAGCCATTGTGGTTTATATTAATACTGAGAAAGTTTTTGAAAGGTAACTTCCATATTAACCAAAATACATGGAATGCACAGAAACTACAATTCCCATTTACCCAGAGCTCTTCTGGGCAATATACCAAAGAAAGGAGATTGTCCAACCTGGGGCTTTTGCAAGTTGTAAAACTGGACACTTTGGGATGAATCACATTAACAAGGAGGAATTCCAAAAGTCAACACAGAACTAGTAATGACTGAAGCCCAGATCATCTAATTGGGAGTCAGATTACCTATCTCAATGTTAAAGAAAATGAGGCCTTCCTTGCCCTTACAACTGTATATATACTACTGCTTCAGAAAGTACCTGGGTAGCCTGGATTCTTTTTCCCAGACTCATCTTCATGAATCTCTAATATTCACATATTATGTGTTTAATAACCATAATGTAGTACCTGGAACTCAGACTGTAAATTTGTTTGTCTAGTCTGGAATTAGACAATATTTTAATAAAATATTATTTGCATTAATTTATTGGAATATATCAAGAATTTGGTGGTATCTAAGAGTATTGATATTGCATACTTGCCTCTTGTCAACCTTGGAATATGGGGCCTGTGTTCAGTCATCAGAATCTCTGTATTTGAAGAGACTTACACTGCCTTGTCCTACCTATATTTTGCTCTTCCATCTTACTGTGTTTTCAGAACCTATAGCACAGTGTGCTGTTATCACAGAGAATGGCTATGATGATGCTGAAGAGTTACCTATTCCTAAGTTTCCTACTTCCTCTGAGATGAGTGAGGTGCAATTTTTCCCAGAAGATGGAGGTGGTGCCAGGAATTCTCAGCCACGTGCGTAGACAACCTATCTCCCATCATGTTACTTATTTATGTGAAGCAGGAGTTTAGACTCATCACTTATCAATTTTTCTTTAATATAAGAAGTCAGGCTTGTATACTGAATGATGTCAGCTTTTCACTATTAAAAGTTTATTGTAACTATCCCAAATCTTCTGAGAGGAAAAAAAACATATTTTTGTCTGTGTTCATACCCACTAATCACATAGGTAAGGGCTTAATACATTTGAACTTTTGCTGCTATTCTTCACACCCATAACAATACATGTGATCTGACCATGAATGTGGGTGCTCCTTTTAGTTGTAAGGAATAAACTTGAAATATTTACAATACTAAGGAAAATTGGGCCTATGAATTGTAGAAATTTGGTCTGTTAACTATATGATTTTTGTAGAAAACATGTAAACAAAGGTTTGTTAACATTTTCCATTATAATTTCAAAATGTACAATGGCCTTATTTAAAGAATGATAGAATTAAAAGCAATAGGAGAAAAATATATTCTCCTCGTTTCAGCTAGTACATGACATCATAGACATGGACTGGGATTTCTCTCATATAAGGATGTGTGATCCGTGGGGATCAAGACACACTGGGTTTGGTTGTTCTGTCAAATTTTTGGAAGAAAGGGAGGACACATGGGCATGAGGTCATGTGTAGTCTGTCATGAGATATAAAGTAAATCTAGTTGTCATCTTCTCTTCATTTCTCAGGGTATAAGACCAGCTGTTTCTGAGAGTTTTTCCTGTTTCTCATTCCTTCTCATTACTGAACCCTCCCCTTTCTCATAACTCACATCATCCCAGTGCTGTGAATAGAGAAGTAGGTATCAGTTAACTCTAAACTCACCTTTCAGAGTAGCTCTGTGTCCTGGCAATATTTTGTAGTCACTATGTTCACAGGTTTTCTTCTGCAAAAGTACTATTGACTTTTTTTCATCACAGAAATAAGGACTCTCTTTCCTGTTACAGGCATCTCATCTCAAAGAGAAAATGTCAACTCCACCATGGAAGAGAAACAATCAACACTGTCACTGAGACAAGAAGAAACTGGATATGATGAAATTGAGCTTAGTGCCATGTAATGCCACATTTGTAGCAACTAAGCCTAAAAAGAATTCCTATGTCGCATTTTTCTCAAATAAATGAGAATTTGTCATCTTATTACTGTGAAGTTTTGACCTTAAGAATGGCTAGGTTTTTTCCCTTAAAAATGTAGGTATTTGAACCTGATGGCCTTGGAAAATTCATTCTTCAGTCATATCCCTTTCCTTTTGGGGAGCTCAACTGAAAGATCCATGTTAACTTTCCTTCCAACTAGCATATTTCCTTCTGTGCTGAGGGTTCCTCCTTCCTTTGAATGTCATAAAACTCTGAAATGCATCCCAAAATTCAAGTACTGAGTCATAAGATCGGAAACTAAGAAACACCAAACAGAATATTCCAAAATAGCTCCCTCATTCTTTACTAATGTCTAAAGATGTGGCTCAGAATCAATGGAACATTTCAAGTGGAAAAGAAAAAACTGTTCCTCTTCTAACTCTGTGAAATATTCATATAATACCACCACTAGCTAAAATCCTCTGCTCCTTAAAGTTATGTAAGTAAAATCATTATACTCTTTTCCTGTCATACCCAAATATTCAAAATCACCTTCCTTTCCATCAGATTGTGCTTTCTAGGGCTAGGGATTTAGCTCAGCAGGTATAAGCACCTGCCTGTAAGTGCAAGGTCCTGAGTTCAATCCCCAGCACCAAAAAAAAAAGATTGTGCTTTCTATTATTCATCAAATTCTATAGTCCACATTCTTTTTCTTTAAAAATCTCATCTCCATCCCTTTTCCCGCATTTATTTGAGCCTGATAATTTTAAGTTCCCCTACCACAAAAATTTTCAATTGACTATATTTATTTTGAATTATTCTCATCCAAATTCCCCTTCATATATTTGCTGAGATTGGGATTTTATAAGGCAAGATGAATACTAATTCTCCTGCTTTAGATGCATTCATTGTTTAATTTTATCTATTACAAAAATTAGAGATTACACTGAAGGTGGATGGCAGTGATCCATTTCAGTTTTAGTTTAGTGCGTGGTGTATGCGTGTGTCTGGTTTCTGTTTTCAACATACAAAAAGTCAGTTTTACTAAGACCATTTATTAAAGAGGTTTTCTTTCATTCAATAAATGTGTTTGGCACCTTTGTCAAAAATAGGATTCCTGAATATGTCATAAGTCGTTTCTACCTCTTCTGATCTGTTCCATTTATCCTCAGGTCTGTTTTCTTTCCAGTATCATGTTTTTTTTTATCACAGTAAATCTGTAGTATGATTTCAAGTTTGGGATGCCCCAAGTTTTACCATTTTTTCCAAGAATTTTTTTTGGTATTCTATGACTCTTCTGGTTCCAAATGAATTTTAGGAATGTTTTATCTAGTTCTGTGAGGTATGCTAATGATATTTTGATTGGGACTGCATTAATATGTATAATAATTTTGGAAGTATGGTCATTTTACTCTGTTGAGTCTTCCTGCCCAACAGCAAATGTTATTTTTTCATTTTCTGATATCCTCTTGGATCTCCTTTATCAAGGTACTGTAGTTTTCAGTGTAAAGAACTTTTACTTGTTTTGTTATATTGATTCTGAAGTACTTCTGCTTTTGGAGGCTATTTTGAAAAGTGTGGCTTCTCAAACTTGTTTCTCTGTGAGCTTTTTATTTGTGAACAGGAATCCTATATGTGAAGGACACCCACATGACCTTCTCTCAGTCCCAAATGTAATTGTGCTTATTAGCATGTAGCACAGACCATATAGAGATGACTTCCCTACATTGACTTTCAGTTTAATTGGTGAGCCTGGCTCACCAAGGCTGTGTATGTGTCTTCGTGGTAACAAGTGGGTGGTGTCAGGCTAGCATTGCTCTTTATCAGCAGCTGCAGTGGAACCCAGAAAAGTGGACTGTGAGACTGTGAAGCTAACACATTAGATAACATTTCCTCTGGGACCTGTGTGACCCCAGAGAAAATTCTTTCACAAAACTGGCCACAAAATAGTCGTTAACCACAACCTGAATCTGGCTGATCCATCCCCTATGCAGCAATGCTTTGTTCCCTTTACAAATCTTGCCTGCCTAGCCACTTGTATGGCGCTTCCAGATGCAATTCCCTCACCATTCTGCTCAATGCAAAACGGATTATTAAATACCGACGTTCTGGCTATCTCATGGTCTGTTGTCCACCATGAGCAACTTCTCATCCATTCCCTCTTGGATCATCATCTTGTCTCCTGCTCGCTTTTTTCATCATGCACCATAACACTTTGCAGGACATTGGAGACTCAATGAAGAGGTCCCTAATAGCTGACATCAAATATAAACTACACACATGGCATTCTTTTCTGCTTGCTGGATTTATTAGGAGTGTTTCAACAGCATTTGGATGTCATGTGATGATTCTAGAGACATCTAGCAGAGAGCTAATATAAGTGCTTTCATCATAAGTAATTCACTAGGATTAGAACATAGAAAGATAAGTGCTTTCACCATAATTCACAAGGATTAGAATATGGAAAAAAACCTCTTTCTTAAAATCTGTCTTTAAAATGTCTTTCTTTACATTCTCTTTCTTTAAAATCTGTCTTTAAAATATCTTTCATTACAATCTCTTTCTTTAAAATCTACTTTTTTACAACTGATTCCTCAAATGGATAAGCAAAATAGACAAATGATTAGCCATAGTCAGCACAAAGAAAGAAAAATGTGAAAACAAAGCAAAACAAAAACTCTTACAAATGCAATTAGAAATGAAAAAGATGATGTTAGGCATTGCCAAAATCCAGCGGATAGTTGGTAAGCATTTAGAAAACCTGTATTCAATAAATTGTGGATTCCAGAAATTAGACTTCCACACACATAAATTGCCAACCCTGACTCAAGAAAATATAAAAACAATCAACAATTTCATAACAAGAAACCTGAAAAAATTTTTGAAGATAATATGCAGTATAACAACTATTGTTAAATTTCTATCATCTTGTTTTGAAAACTTACATAGATATTACTGTTTTGTTGTTGTTGTTGTTGCTGTTGCTGTCACTTTGCTTTTGTCACTGTTGTCTTTAGGACTATTTACTTCTTAATTTTTCTGTTTTATCTTTTCCTCTTTAAAATAAAAACAAAATAGTGTGGTGAGAGCAGAATTCCTGCACACTGGACTCCACCTAGCTGTGAAGCCACAAGATGTTTCTCAGAACCTGTTAGGGCCACTCGCAACATCCCCTGATAGCCTGGGATGTTTGGATCACCACTTGGGTCTATGTTGGACCATGCCCAAAGACCCCCAGGTAGCTGGGAGCCACTGCATGTTGAGTGTTGCAAGCTGAAGGCCTCCACAGTGAACTCTACCTAGCTGTGTGGCTCCCGGACCTTGCTCACAACCTAGTCAGGACCCTTCCAAAGACCCCAAGAAGCCAGGGAGCTTTGATGCATGACATAACGTGAGCTAAAGGCCTACCTAGTGTACTTCACAAACCATTCAGCCTTAGTATGTCACTCAGAACCTGTTAATGCCCTGCCCCATGACCTCAAGCAGCCAGGCAGATTCAGGAAACCAGGTGGCATGCGCTGAAGGTCCATCCAGTGCAGTCCTCTCCCATTTTGAGAGCCTTTGAGTGCCACTAAGGAATCAGCAAAGACTGATTAATGTCCCCCTCACTCAACTGGGGAAACTTTCTGTAGTACAGACAGCCATCCTCAGTTCCAGAAACAACTAAGAATTTGTATTCAACTGTCCCAGGGGAATACAGGAAAATGACAAAATGAAAGAACAAAATACAATCACAAACCACTAGTCCATCCCAAACAAGCGAGGAAACAGTCATAGAAAAAAATGTAAGCCATATACCTCAAAGTTAGGAAATGATAGCAACTGAAGTAAAGAAATAAATCCATGAAGCTATAAAGGAACTCAAATAAGAAATAATCCCCCAGGTAAAACAAGAAATGATAAACGTAATGAAAGAAATGCTGAACACATCTAAAGAAGGCATAGTTTAAAAAAATGAGAAATATGGAAAAACAACTGAAACCTTGACTGAGCAATATAAGAAAAAACTATTAAAAAAAAGAAAAAACTATAATGCAGGAAACAGATTCAAAGAGATACTCAGCAAATCAAAATTTCATTGAAATCTGGCAAAACTGTCTCAATGAACGCAAAGATAGAATTTCAGACCTCAAAGACAAGATTGCAGCTAGTGCACAGGAAAGGAAATATGTTTTTAAAATAACAAGGAATCAGAAAATGAACAATTGAAAGATGATGCAAAAAAACAAGATAAGCTTGGTAGGTGCAAATGAAAAACAAAGTAACAACACAAATGACATAAAAATATTGTTTATAGAAGTAATAGCTAAAAATTGTCCAAAAATGAGAAAGGAAGCTGACATACTGATAAGTCAAATATATAGAACTTCAATTAGCCATATCAAAATAAATCTACACCCAGACATACAATAATCAACATCCCAGAATTTCAATATGAGAAAAGAATATAAAAAGCTGTTAAAGAAAAGAAACAAATCACCTAAAAAGGAAAACCCATCCAAATCACAGCAGACTTCTCAACAGAAACAATGAAATCAAGAAGAGCATGGAGTGAAGTATTTTAAATCCTAAAGGAAAATGTCTTGCAACTCAGATTGATGGGCCCTGAACAACTATCCTTAAAAATTGATGAAAAAATAAGATACTTCCACAATAAAAAAACTGCTATATAACTTCATGACCACCAAACCAACCTTGCAAAGAATACTGAAAGATACTCTAGATAAGCATAAAAATAACTACAACTTCAAGAGCACAAACAGAAAGAAACCACCTAGCAGGGCAAACAGATAAACTGAAGGGAAAGGTAAAGTACCAACAGCAGAAAGATAACATAACAAAAATAAGTCAATATGTATCAGTTATAACCATTTATGTAAATGGCCTCAATTCACCAATTAAAAGAAACAGACTGGCAGAATGGACCGAGAAACAAAATTCAACCATATGCTGCATACATGAAACCTATCTAACCCAAAAGGAAATTCATAGACTGAAAGTCAAAGGATGGGAAATATATTTCATGCAATAGCAATCCCCCAAAAAATCAAGGGTAGATATTCAGTTTGCAGATAACATGAACTTCAAACTAAGAATGATCAAAACAGCTAAAGAAGGTCACTATATACTGGTTAGGTAAAAACTTCAAGAGGAAGAGATAACAATCTTAAATATATATGCACCAAATATGGGAGCACCCAGCTATATAAAACAAATGTTAATAGAAATGAAAAGTCAAATAGGCAGTAACACAATTATAACAGGAGAACTTAACACCCAATTGACACAAACAGATCAATGTCAATCAGTTGACACAAACAGACAATCAGCAAAGTTATAACAGAACTCAATCAACCTTGTCAATAAATGGACTTAATAGCTGCACATAGAATGTTCTAGCAACAGCAGAATGTATACTTCTCTAAGCTTCACATGGGACATTTTCTAAAAGAAATCATATACTAATCCATAGGGCATTATTAAGTAAATTCAAAAGAGTTGAAATTATCCCATGCATAATATCTGATCATAGTGCTATAAAACTGGAAATTAATGAGAAAAGAAATTGTAAAAACTCCATAAATGCATGGAAATTAAATAATACACACGGGAACAATTAATGGGCCACAGAAGAAATTAAACAAGAAATAAAACAACATCTACAAGTAAACAAAAATACAAATACAACTTACCACAACCTGTGGGATGCAATGAAAGCAGTCCTCACAGGGAAATTTATTGCATTGAATTCTTAAAGCAAGAAATCAGAATGAACACGAATAACCTGATGCTACACCTCAAACATTTGGAAGAAGAGCAAGTCAAGACCAAAAACAAAAAGGAGGAAATTAAAGATCATAGTGGAAATCAACATAATAGACTAAGAAAACAATGCAAAGAATTAATGAATCAAAGTGTTGGTTCTTTGAAAGAATAAATTTAATTGATAAGCCTCTAGCTAACCTTATTTTTAAAAAGGAAAGAAAAAATTCAAATTCATGCAATAAGAGCTGAAAAGGGCAAAACCACTACAGAACCTGTGGAAATACAGAAGATCATCAACACCTATTACGCTAATAGGTTTGGTAACACAGAAGCAGTGGAAAGATTCCTAGAAATGTATAATTTAAAAACCTTGATCAAGAAGATATAAAATTGCTGAATAACCCAATTTCAGTTAATGAAATTGAAAATGGAATTAAAACTTTACCAACAAAGAGCCCATGTCCTGATGGATTCACAGGTGAATTCTAAAAGAAATTCAAGAAAGACTTAATGTCAACACACCTAACAACGTTCAGTGAAATTGAAAGGGAAGCAGTTCTCCCTAACTCATTCCCAGAAGCAAGTATGACCCTAATAGCAAAACCAGAGAATGATCCAACCAAAAAAGAGAAGCACAGGTCAATCTACCTGTAAACATAGATGAAAAATTCTCAACAAAATACTGGAAAACAGAATTCAGTAAATAATTGAGAAGATTATACACCAGGAACAAGTGGGAATCACCCCTGGAATGCAGGGATGGTTCAACATATGCAAATCAATAATGTAATACACCATATCAATAGAGCCAAAGATAAGAATTACATTATCATTTCAATAGATGCAGAAAATCTATCGCTCATTCATAATAAGAACCCTACAAAAATCATAGGAGATGGTCTTTATGTCAATCTCATAAAAGTCATCTATGACAAAAGAAAAGCCAGCATCATATTAAATCTTCAAAAACTGAAACCTTTTACTCTAAAATCAGGAAAAAGACAAGGATGTCCATTATCACCAATCTTATTCAGTATAGTGCTAGAAATATTAGCAAGAGCAAATAGAAAAGAGAGAGAAATAAAAAGAATAAGGATAGGAAAAGAAGTTAAATTATCATTATTTGCAGATGATATGATACTCTACATAAAAGACCCCCAAATTCCATTGAAACACTTCTAGGTATAATAACCAAATTCAGTAATGTAGGTGGATACAAACTCAATACTCAAAAATCAATAGCATTCCTCTATACAAACAACAAACTCACTGAGAAAGAAATAAGAGAAACCACATCCTTCACAACAGTATACCAAAAAAAGAAATACTTAGTAATCAATCTAACCAAGGAAGTAAAAGATTTGTTCAGTGAAAATTACAATACTCTGGAAAAATAAATTGAAAAGGATATCAGAAAATGCACATCAGAAATGGATAGGAAAAACACACATTCTGAGAATGGCAACTCTCACAATATTCTCATGTATTTAATACAATTGTAATTGAAATACTATTAGCATACATCACACATCTAGAGCCATCATTTTAAAATTCATCTGGAAGCAGAATAGATCTAGAATATCAAAGGCAATTCTGGCAATAAAGGAATGGCAGAAGGTATCAAAATCCCTGACTTGAAGTTACACTACAAAGCTACTATGATAAAATCAGCATTGTACTGGTATAAAAAATACAGATCTGAAGATAAATCGAATATATTAGAAGACACAACCACAACTACAAACACTCTCATCCACCATATCTTTAACAAAATGTCCAAATATATTCAATGAAAGAAAGATATCCTCTTTAATAATTGGTGCTGAATAAACTGGTTTTCCATATGCTGAAAACTAAAACTAGACCCATGCCTATCACCATGCACTAAACTAAAGTCAAAATGGATCAAAGATCCAAATATGAAAACAGAAGCAGTACGTCTTCTGGAAGATAATGTATGTAAAAATCTTGAATATATAAGGGTAGGCAGAGAATACATGAACAAAAGTCAAACCACATGGGAAATACTTCCCAGAATCAACAATGAGATCTCATCTTATTAAAAAGTTTTTGCATGTAAAAGGAAATCTCCAACAGAGTGAATAGAAAACCCATGAATTTTGAAAAAATATTTGTCAACTGTCCCTCACACAGAAGTCTAAAACATATAAAGAATTTTAAAAATCAAGTCACCTAAATTCAAAGACCCAATCCACAAATGGGCATCTGAGATAAATACACACTTCTCAGATGAAGAAATACAAATGGAAAATAAATACATGAAAAATGTTTGACATCATTGGTCATTAGAGAAATGAAAACTAAAACCACACTAAGATTCCATCTCACTCCAGAAAAAATAACCAGGATCTAGAAAACCACCAATAGCAAATGCTGCAGAGGCTGTGGGGGAAAAAGAAATTTTCTTCACTGTTGTTGAGAGGGTAGACAAGTGTACCCATCGTGGGAGTCAGTCTGGAGGTTCTCCACAATGCTGGAATCGGAAATTCCATTTGACCCAACTATTTTACTACTGGGATTATTCTCAGAAGAATTCAAAATATCATACCACACTGATATATGTGCACCCATATTTATAGCAGCATAATTTATGATAGCCAGTTATTGGAAACAACCTACATGCCCATCAATTAAGGAATCAATAAAAAAGATGTGGTATTTTTATACAGTGGAGTACTACTCAGCCATAAGGAAGACGACACTGAGGCTTTTAATATAGGTAAATGTATGCAACTTGGGACCATCATCATAAGTTAGATAAAGCAGACTCACATATGTAAATACCACATTGTCTCCCTTGTGTCAGACACTGAAAGAGTAAATAAGGTACAAAATCTTCAATGAATATTATGAAAGTGTAAGAAACTGCTCAAAACAGAAAAATAACTCAGATAGTGAAAAGGAAAAAAGAAGGAAGGGAAAAGAAAAAAAAGATACAAATTTGTGTATACACATGTAAGATAGCTAAGATGACTGTGCTACTAATTCTATTAGTTCTTGGAACAAAATATTTAACATTGATAGGATTGGATCAAATTTTGAATGTTTATATCTGGTAATATGAGTAAGTCTTTTGAAGATAACTATGAAAAATTACAACCTGAGTTATGTTCCTACCTACCTTGTTTTGAGAGCCCATATTGTCATCATTTTGGGCTCTTTGTTTTTTGATATTTGTTTGTCTCTTTTGTTTCTTGTTTTTCTCATAATTTGTTTTGTTTTTCCCTCTAATACAGAAATAATATATGTACATATATAGGCTCATACAAGCCCAGAACTTCCCCTAAGGAGTTTACAAGAATTGATTTTATTATGCCTGACAGTATGAACAGCTACTTTAAAGAAAATGAGACATTATGGTAGCCATTGCTGATTTCCTATCATTTTATTGTGAAACCCACTAATGCTTTTATTCTTGGTATTGATGCCTAGAGAAAGATCTGAAAAATCTCTTATGCAAATTAAATGAATTTAATTTAATTACAAAAATCCTTCCTTTTCTCATTTTTCCCAAGGCTGTTGTAGCATTTAAATGACAAGAGAAATCAACTGGGGAAAAAAGGAAGATTTTATTTTAGATGTACATCTGCTCAGTTGATAAATCCAAAATATGTGATCAAAGTGCAAAGGACAGTTTCCAGCTTTTGTACGTTTGGCTGAGGGGTTAGTCTTTAAAACCTGGAAGGGGTGGGGAAGCAAGGGCACAGAAGGAAGACAAAGCAATTAATAACTTAGTATCACTATCATTAACCTAACACACACACACCGTGTTATGTGTGATTGGTTCCCTAATGAGCAGAGAGAGAATTATACAAAAAAGTGAGAGACTTATGCTGTCAATGATTGGATCTCCATGTTGCACCTCAAGCTTTGGTCACTCATAGACTGGTCGGCTTTCAGAGAGAGCAGAGAAGGAATACTGTTTGCTCAAGCTTTGGGCATGAGTAGACTAGTCAGATTCCAAGGTGACTAGTGCAGGGCTGCTGTCTCCAAGGATGGTCTGATTTATCACAAGAGCTGCTGGTTTGGGTGGTCTGAATCCTTTCAGCTGGCCACCTGTCTCAGGCTGTTGGTTTGTGTTGACTGTGGTAGATCTAAGGCCAGTTTCTGTGACACTAACAGCAGTATATATAGACAAGATTACAGTGTGAGACCCATCCCATAGGAGCCCCATAGTTGTTGGCTTTTATTTTTTTAACAAAATAAAATTCCCAGATCCTAATGGTTGTATTGGGTCTGTCATGTATATTGGCATTTTTTCTTAACCCATCATAAATATTTTGTTTGGTTATTCCCAAAGCCTATGTCTGTCTCCTTAGAGACAATGTACTTAGTTCACAAAGTCCTCCTTTGGTTTGTACTATGATTTATGGTGGCCAGTCAAAAAGAATTTTATAAGAGGAGTACAACGTTTGTTTAATAGGGTGTACTGGACATGGAGAAAGACCATAGGAAGGAGTTGGTCCCGTCTCAAGTGGGTTTCTGGGCAATATTTTTTCAGCAACTGTTTGAGTATGCCCTTCATTTGTGCTATTTTCTCTGAGTTCTGTGCCTAATAAGCCATCTGAAATTTTCATTTTATGTTTAACGTCTATGTGAGATTCTGGACTATTTCATCTATGAAGGTGTGTCCATCATGTGACTCTAAGGTAAAGGGCAGTCTAACTCTTAGGATGAGGTCTCTTAAAAAAGCACCTTAGGCACTTCTACTGTATTTTCTGTTTGGGTGGGGAGAACATCAACCCATTTGGAAAAGTTGCGGATAAGTGTTAATATATAGATAGCCACTGACTACAGGCAATTTAATAAAATCTATAAACAAGTTTTCACATGGGGTAACTCCTGTTTCTTGCATACTGAGGGCTTTGTATGGATATTTCAAACCCTTGCTTTGTATGTATTGTTTACAAGTCTAACATTGTTTACAAACAGCTCAAGATATTGTAGTGAGTTTTGGCACATAGAAATGGCAGCCGAGTAATATTGCCATATGAAGCTTCTAATGGAATTGTGGTATGAAACTGGGGCCCAGTCCTTGGGGATGGCTTGTTTCCTATCAACAATTTTTTTTATTATCTTCCCTTTATATATTTTCCATATTGTCAGACAAACAAGGCTTTCTCATTTGGAAAGTAATTTGTTGTGTCTTGGATGGGCAGCTCACAGATAAGTGGCATAGTTGGGCCCCCTTTGCAAGGTGGTCATAGAGGCCTGCTTTTTTTTTGTCTGTCTGTTGGTTTTCTCTGACTTCTATTTTCCAGGCCTCTGATGCCCCTTGTAGTGAAGTGGCGACTTCCACTGAAGCCAATAGAGCATATAGGCACTATAAAATATGTTTTATACTTTATCTCTTTTCTCCACCCATCAGTAGACCTTCTTTAATATTTAGAGTCAGTGTAAATGTTAATCTTTTTGTCTTTATCCAGTAAAATACCTCTTTTCCAAGCAATTATCTCTGCCTTCAGAGCCAAGTTTCCAATAGGTGGAGGTTGTACCTCTACCACAGATTAAAATCACCATTATATATCCTGTTCATTTGACTCATTTTAGTGCAAAAATACAGTCATGTAAGGGCACTCCAAGTTTGATTGGGAGCAAAATGGCCAGGTTAAGGGTGTTTAATTATCTCTAGAGTTATGTGAAGATTTTCACATAACAACCCTTAATGCTGATTCACCCTCAGATTTGTCAGCCAGTGATATACTCTATGGTCCGTTAAGGTTATAACTGAATGTGTCAAACAAATTGTCAGTTCTTGTCCCAGAGTCAATTTTTCAGCTTCCTGCATCACAGGCCAGTGGCAGCAAGTGCCCTGAAACAAGGCTGTAACAGGGCTACAGTCTGACTGCTTTGAAAAACATGCCACAGGATGATGCCAGGATGCCATGACCTGGGCTAAGATTCCTATGACCTTTTTTGGTTTCTTCACACATAGGAAGGAAGGCATGTTTATATCTCACAGTCCAACGTTGGGGAGCGAGTCAGGTCTCTTTAATTTGTTCAGATATTTTCTCCTGGTCAGATTTCCAAAGAAAGAGGTCCCTAATGATGTACAGCCTGTTGTATTTGGTTGTCTCCACATATTGTGTCTTGGCTTGAATCTTTGCCTCCAAACTCTGCTGCAGAAGTTGTGGTTCTTCCTAGGCACTATGTTTTTGCATGCCTACAGTTGCTTCTTTACCATTGTGTTACTTCCTCTAATACATGTAATTGTAGTTTTTGTGTTTTTAGTTTCATTCATACCTTGGTTTAGGCATATACTTATGTCAATTGTTTTAGTTGTTCTGTTTTTTTTCATCTGTTGGGAAGACTATAACCTTGCATTTTGAGATGTTTTTGAGTCTCCTTGGGTCCTCAGTCACTCATCAAGTTGCCTCTGCCTCAAGTTGCCTCTGCCTCATTATACAGCTGCTCTAAGATCCTCATGTGTCTTCTCCTTTGTCTGTAGCTGACTATTGTTCTGTTCACTCCCTCAGGCACTGGGCCTCTTTCAACATGGCCTTCAGTTATTTGAATCTTCCTCCAGTGCAGCCCTGTGCTGCCTTGAAGCTTCCACTTTAGTTGTATATATTTCATAACTTTGCAGTGCTGTTATTTTTTATCTGCTGTGAAGAGTCACTGACAAGCAGGTTCCAGTTTAGCCCAGTTCTTGATGTACACTGCTGTTGATGAATCCCAACTGTAACTTTAGTACTGTCTTGTCGGTAGCTTTTTCAAAGCTTACCTTCAGTGAAGGAATCATTTGTACTTGTCATTGTTGCCTCAGTGTGATTTCCATCAGTTCCCTTTGCCACTTGAGTTCACTCTTTAGTGTCTTGTGCAACTGGGAAAGCTGCTCCTCAGTGTCAGCCTTGTGTCATGTTATTTTTCTTTAATCCTATTAACCCAAATATAATTTGGATCTCTAGTTTTAGAGTAGGTCCTTTTTTATCAGGGGAATGGGAGAGTATAAAAAATATAGAAACTTACATTGGACTTTTTGGCCACTATGTGACACCTTCTAGGCTAAGAAAATGAACTCTCTTATGGGACTCTGGTGACTACCACAGTAACCACATTTTTTAGAGAGTGGCCAAGTGGGTTGTGTCACTTCAGTGCTCAGCTCCACTAACCAACATACAGTCCATCAAGTGGCCCCCTTTTCAATTGTCCCCTTGGCCAGCTACCCTGTATAAAATGATGACCAACTAATTCCACAAAGAATTTTCAACCTCTAAGGAGTTAACTTTATCTCATATTTGCCAGAATCACATTTCATAAAATTTTAGCATACATTTTAATGTGGTAGGTTTTGAAAATTTTCTTCCCATCTCCACCCAAGTATGGCACAAACACTTCCTCAAGCACTTTTGTTTCAGATCAAATCATCCCCGCTGCAGAAATTTTTAGATAGACCAATTCATGTTTCATCAAAGTAGTAAACCACAAATTTTTAAATAAATTACTTCCATAAGCTTTCCTCAGCATACATAAGCTTTCTAGTCTTGTCATTATCTTTTATTTCAAGTGAGACAAAACTTTTGTTATACAAGATCCTCTTATATAAAAAGTACATCTATTTTGGCCTTCTTAATATTTTTCTCTCCAAACTTTGTTGCCCATTTGAATTGTTAAATTGGGTTTTTTTTTCATTTTTCCAGATTTTTACTTTGTAAATTTGACTGACTGTAAATAAACCTCTGAGCAACTTTGAATCAGTGTTCTTATTTTAACCAAATGGTGAAAAGAGAAAAGAGTAAGTTAACACTGCAATTGCAATTTAAGAATTTACAATGCACAAGAAATATTTTACATCTTAAATTTAGAAAAAGTATCAACTTAGATTGCAAACCAAAAGAACATTCATCAACTGCCTAAAATTTCCTCCTGTAAACCTTTGTTGAAAAAACTGACAAGACTTAGACCATTCATGCTGGAGATGCTCCAGGTTTCAGACACATGCAGACAGCAGCAACCTGGTGACACCAAGGAAGAGCTGTCCTTGTGGATCCAGAATCCGGGAGGAGACCCTGGGCAGTGTCTCACTTCACACTCACTTTGAACAAATAAGTGATTCCTGTTTGTCCCCTGCACTGTCTGTAGGCACAGCTGTACCTGAGTCTCTTGGCCTTGTGTCTGCCTCAGCCAAGCCATCAGTCTAACAGACTACTCAGGCTTTCATTTGGTGTGGGTTCCCACCCATGCTTATTGTCATCATCACCCTGTGTTACAGGCTGCTTTTTTCCCCACAATAAACTTGTCTGTAGGGCCCCACCTATGTATCTTGGCGAATTAAGGCTAATCACCTTTTTCATATGTTTGCACATTAAAAGGCAAAATTCTTTTCAATTACTTTCATTTTCAGACCAATCAGACATCTTTCCTCCCCTAGTCCCCAGCTGAGCACTGGCAACATTGGACTCACATGCTTCCTGTTGTGCACACATGCACACACTCACACACACTCACGCACTTATATGTCTCTCCTTTTGCAATTGTTTTTATACAGATATCAAATTCTTTAGCCCCTCTCATTTGGGCCACTCCCACGGTTGTGATACTCTCTGCCAGTTTTGCTTGCCAAAGGCCAGGCCTGCATTTTCTACTTGGAATTTAGGTTTCCCCAAACTCCCTCCAAATTTGGCTGCTCAGTGCACCTCATTAGGAGCCACTTTCACTGCAGACCTATCTCAGATACTGTTTGAAAGTTGCCAGCAAGCTGCTGTCCATGAGGGCTTGTCCAGCAAGTTGTTAGAGAGTAGTATTTGCCTTGGAGTTCTCCCACATTCCACTTGGGCTTGTAGGTTTCATATGACCTAATCCACATTAGATTACTAGATACACCCTACCCCAAGATGAGCAGGCTCCCCTACCCCAAGATGAGCAGGCTCCCCTTCTATCCTAATGGCATAGGTTTGTCCACTTCGGCCCCCAAAACTTTACTATACTCCTATACATCCTGTTGTTCCAGAATCAGCCTAAATCCCCTCAGGCTCTATTCATGCTGACCAGGGAGAAGTCTCTGGGCTGCAAGAGTCCAATATCCTTTCTGAGCTGGAGTTTCACTAGATGGCACCAGAGGTGTTAGGCTCCCTTATATCAGGTCCCCTTCAAACTGCAGGCAAAGGAGACAGCAAATCTGTCATCTCTAATTCTTTCATGGTCACCAGACATGTTGCAAGATTTAAGAATTAATAGAGTCCAATTGGGAAACTAGAGGATTGGGGTTTAGATATACGTTGCCTCAACTGATGAAATGAGCAAAGGACAAAGGACAGGTTCTATTTTTATATATTTGGCTGAGAGAGTTGGTCTTTAGAAATTGGTGGGTGGGAGGCAAGCAAGGATACAGAAGCAAGACAAAGCAATTAATAATATAGCTTTGAGAGAAGACAGAACCTTATGAATTTTGCAAGAACAAGAAAACATAAACTCTCTTTATATGACATTGTTACCAATCCCATGTGTAACAAAAGTCATAGCTACAGGTGGGGAGAGGGATGGTTTGAGGCATATTGTTCCTTAAGTCCTGCTTCAATGCAATACCTTTGTGAAATTTTGAATTTGGAAGATATTTTATAATTAATCATGAGGGAAGATGTGTAAGAAAACAATCAAATTTAGTAGCCTGGAAATTTTCTATCAAAGCTCACTTCTTGTCAAAATAAATCCTTGCAAATCAGTGTGGAAATCTGAACTACTATAAACAGTTTATACTCTATTTGAGAGCATAAAATTCTGACTGGAGGAAGACAATAGAAATTTACTGAATGTAGGAAAATAGTGTTTGTCATGTCACACTTTATCAGATGGAAAAGTCATGCTGAAGAGAAACCCTGTGCTAAGAATCACTGAAAAACCTTTATTTAAATAAATGACAGATTTCATTTTGAAGCACAAAATTTACTCTGCATAGAATGCATAGTGAATATAGCATTACTTCTGACTATTAGGGATTTTATATGAAGGAGAAAGCTTTGCAGGTACTGAGTGTTATAGTCAGGGGTTGTGAGGAGAACAGTTAGAATTGGGACACATAATTTATAATATTATTTTTTGATGGTCACCTGGAGTTTAACACAAGATAGTGCAGGAAATGTTTTCACAACACTAAAGACCCGGAATACTCAGCCAAAGGCCTGAGTGCCACAGCAATGTCCCTCAAAAATCCAAATGAAAATCGAGAGCCCATGACAATGCCTCCCAGGAGTCTAAATGGAGGTCTAGAGCCCAGGAGGAGGACTCATGCCAGTCTGTTTTACAGATCCATGCTGGGAAGGCCCAAAGGTCAGCGATGGAATCTAGAAAGTCTATGCCAGTGGAGTGAAGGAGCTGTGCTGATAGGTTGAGGTCTAGGCTGGAACAGTGAAGTCACACTCAAAACAAGACTAGGGCTCTCCTGAAAAGCACCACAGCCATCCTCAGCAACATGGAGGCCCCAAGCTCCTCTGACAATAAAACAGTCAAGTACATGCCAGAAAACCAGCATGATGAGTTTGCTCTGGAAGCTAAGTGGCACACAGCTTCCCCTCTGGAGCCAGGAAGTGATGTTTGACATGAGGACCAGAGCTCCCCCAAAGTGAACCACAGCCACTCTCACCAACAAGATCCCAAGCTCTTTTGAGGACAATGGTTGAACTCACACTGGGAAGCTAGTCATGATGAGCTCCTAAAGGAGAACCAACAGCTTAAACAACACATAGGAAAAACCACACTGCCTAGCTTCTCCTTCTCCAGGTCTCTATTTAGGTAAGCAAATTTCCTTAGGTGGAACATCTATGCTCAGCATCATGCTGATTTAATTCAGATGCCATTAAGTTGGCCACCAGTTTTTAATCCATAACAGTGGCTGTAATAAATGTATCTCTCAAGCATTATATTTTATGTTGCATTTGAGAAGCCCAACCAAGAGAAATCTCATAAATATAAGACACATGGAAACATATTCAGATAAAAATATGTTCTTATTCATCCAAAAAAATCATATTGAAGAAAAATCTTGTGAATATGTGAAGACTTCAATTGTGATGTCATATTTCAGTCAATAGAAAAATTGTCATGTAAGAAACTCATTCACATGTAAGTTATATGGGAAAAATCTTCAGCAATAATCTAAACTCACTGAACATAATAAACATTTTCATACAAGAGAGAAACTGGATGTAATTCATATATCAAAACTTTTATCCAAAAGCCGTATGTCATTAAACATCAGAACATCCATACTGGAAAAAAGTGTTTTGAATATAATGATTGTGCAAAATCTTCTAACCAGAATGAAATTCTCCCTAGCCATGAGACAATTCACACTGTAGAGAAACCTTTTAAATGCAAATACTGTGGGAAAGTTTTCATTCAGAAATCAAACTTCATCAAACACCACAGACACCACATGGGAGATAAGCCCTTTATATATATAAGTGTGGGAAACCCTATAATGCCAAATCAAATCTTACTGGACATGGGAGAATACATATTGCCAAAAACCCTTTAAGTGCAATCATTGTGGAACAAATTTTGGCCGCATCACCTTAGTATCCCAATTATATTATGTTCTAAATTCAGAAAGGATAAATTACACATTTGTTCAGTACATAATTTCCATACCTTATAATATGCTGCAAAACCAAACTTAGTAAAATAGGTTTTCTTTCTTATCATAAGTGATAACATTGCTTTGATATTTAGTATGTAATTTTACCTCAATGATTGTTCAATAGCTAATTTCACAGCAATAGTTTTGGTATGCTGTATGGACTTGGAATTTCTTATATGAGAATTTTACCATCACTAGGTTGATAGTCTGTGGCTTTTCAAGCGGTTAGTCCATGGAGGACAGAGGCAGTTCTATCAGTGGACGATGCATTGACCATATCAGAGGACCAGGGAGAACTAAGTGTCCTATCAATATCTGGATTTTTCTCCCCTCAGAGCTCCCTTCAGAGTTGTCTGGAGGTCCAATGATAATATGAGCTAGTTGCAATGTTATTATTTGTTTTATTGTTCAGATTGTTATATATCATTTCAAGGTCAACAATCTGGGTTCCATTTGTACACTTCTCATTACCTTATGTGTCATTTTGACCCAATGAAAGAAGGACAGCTCACACCATACTGTCATTGGTGATCCTCTCACAAGAGGTTCGATATGTTTCAATGCTTCTAACAATATCTAAATGTATCTCAGATACAGAATGTTTATTATTAGAATAAAAAAGCATTAGTAATTGGTTCTCCATGTATGATACTTGCTTGATTGCCAATAGGGTTTTAAGAATATACACCAGACTCACACATCTAACCATCATATTGTCTCCCTAGTATGAGAAACTAAAAGAGAAAATAAGATCCAGAATGTAAAATAGATAATGTGCAAGTGAAAGGGGGAAAATCTGCTGAAAAGGAAAGAAAAATAGAATGGGAAAAAGAAGAAAAGAAAAAAGTAAAGAAGGATTACATATATGTGTGTATGTATGTGTGTATATATATATATACACACACACACACACACACACACATATATATATATATATATATATATATATATATACACACACACACACACACACACACAAGATAGGTAATATTATTTCATCAAAATGAATGGTTTATGCTTTCATTGTTTGATCATTTTTTCATGCCTACATCTTGTAATCTAAGCAACTCCTTTGAAGTAAACAATACATAATATATTAACCATTGCTAATCTCCTATTAGTGTATTTTGAAATTCTGGATCATAATTTTTATTCTCATTTCATTTTAAAATATAAAAACACCTAACACCTATTTCTTTATTATTTCTGTTAGCATTATTTACAGTAATATGCAATTTGGTGAATAGTGTGTTGTATCCCTTTGGCCTTAAATCCTGTGGGAAGTCCTGAAGTTTAAAGGGTGTGATTCTTTCTCTAAGGTATTAAGTTGTGGTTTTAAATTTCTGGGTTCATTTGAGTTTTGGTTATCATGCAGGTTGAATTTTTGTTTTGTGAAAAAATTTTGTCTAGGCGAGAAATTCAAGTGTGGTTTGAACCTTCTAAACTGGATTTTTAATTTAATACTTTTCATAAATTTTCTGGATAGTTTTCTGCACCAATAGACCTATTTTGATTCCTGTGTCATGAACATCTTGATGTATTCAAATTTTGAAATGATTAAGGTTCAGTGGATTCCATCCTTCATCTGAAAAATAGTTTTTAAAAAAGATCATTTTCACTATCTGCTGTATTTTTATCTACAACTGAAACACATCAGTGGGTTCTTCTGTAGTTCAAACTATTGTCATAGCACTAGTTATGGGCATTTTAAGATATTTAGTTCTTGATTTTATTATTTTCATGTTAGGTATGATTTAATTATTTTTTAATTTTAAAAAATTCAAGTTTATCTTTTTTGATTGTTTTTTCTATACTATTCTTTGCTTATTTTTCACCTAATTTTTTAATTCCTTCTGAGTTTTGCTTTTGTCTTTTATTTTAGTTCTTGATTATAAAGTTAGAGTTTTTTCTTGATATTTCATGTAAATACAGTTTTTAAAAAAAAATTTACTTAAAGAGACAAAAGAGCAAAACAGGAAAACACTAACAGAAAAACATTTTTAAAACCTAAAAATCACTAACTGATGAATTATACATTGTAATCTTAGAAGTAACTGTTCAAGTTACAAAATTAAAACATAAAACGTGAACATTCAAACAGTGAAAGTGCAAACAGTTCTGTTCAACAATCTAACAAAAACTTAGCAATACAGTTATCTATCTTACACACTTAAGCATACATTCAGTTATACCCTTTAGAGCACTTTCTGTCCCTCTTTTTTACAATAGCAATTGCACATTTGTGGTTTTATTACACCTACAGTTCTTATTACTTTTTACACTACAGACACAATCTGATATAGATAAATATGATTCTTCTTTATTTAAGTTATGAGGATAGTCTCAAGTTGAGGCCTGTAAAGGCCTCAATATCATCCTTTTTATAGCTGAATAAGATTCTATTGTATAAAAATACCACATTTTTTTCATCCAATCTGCAGTTGATAGGTATTTTTGTTCTTTCCAAGGTTTAGCTGTCACAAATTGTACTGCTATGAACATGGGTGCATATATGTCATTGTGACATGAACTTTTCAGTTTTTCTGGGAAAATACCCAGAGGGGAATAGCTGGATTGAATGGAACTTCCAATCCTAGACTTCTGAGAAAACTCCATACTGATTTCCATAGTGGCTGCAAACAGTCTATACTTCCCCCAACAGTGGAGCAGTGTTCATTTGTTCCACTGCACCCTCGCCAACATTTGTCATCAGTTGATTTCTTGAAGGCAGCTAATCTTTCCAGAGTAAGATGAAATCACAATGCTGTTTTAATTTGCATTTCTCTAATGACCAGTGATGGTGAACATTTCCTCATGTATTTATTTGCCATTTGTATATCTTCATATGAGAAATGTGTGTTCATCTCAACTGCCCACTTTTGGAGAGGTTCTTTGAATTTGGGGGGCTTGATGTTTTTCAATTCTTTATATGTTTTGGATATAATTCCTTTGCCTGAGAGATGGCTGGCTAAAAGTCTTTCCCATTCTTTGGGTTTTCTTTTCACTCTGTTGGTGATTTCTTAAGTGCAAAAAACATTTCAATAATATGAGATCCCACTTGTTGATTCTTTGAAGTGTTTCCTATGTAGTATGCATTTTGTTCATGAATTGTGTGCCTACTTGTATGTCTCCAAGACTCTCAACTACCTTGCCTCCCAGTAGATTTAGTGTTTCTATTTTAATATTTATATCTTTGATCCATTTTGACTTTAGTTTATTGCAACATGATAGGCATGGGTCTAGTTTCAGTATTTGGCATGTGGAGAGCCACTTTTTCCAACACTATTTATTAAAGAGGCTATCCTTCTTCCAGTGAATATGTTTAGTGCCTTGGTCAAATATCAAGTGGCTGAGTGTGCTTGTAGTTGTGTTTGCATCTTCTAATCTGTTCCATTGATCCTTAGGTCTATTACTTTGCCAGTACAATGCTGATTTTATTACTGTGGCTTTGTAATATAGTTGCAAGTCAGGAATTGAGATGCCTCTGGCCTTGTCTTTATTGCCCAGAAATTATTTTCTTCTCAGTTTCTTAGATTTCCAAATGAATTTTAGGTGAGTTTTCTCTGGATCTGTAAGGTATGTTGGTGATG
>PVJX010015376.1:18053-42792 GCA_004027295.1 Dolichotis patagonum | reverse complement strand
AAGACAATATGATATTTACAGATGAGTCTGGTTTATTTCACTTAGGAGGATAGTCTCGAGTTGCCTCCATGTACCTATCTATCACCATTTCATCTTAACCATCTTGGCATATATGGGGACTCTAGTATATCACCTAGTATATCCTCTTTGCAGAAATCTCTTAAGTCTTTGCCCACTTATTAAAACCATTAGGGGCTGGGGATTTAGCTCAGCGATGTTAAGTACCTGCCTTGCAAGCGCATGGTCGTGAGTTGGATCCCCAGTACCAATTAAAAAAAAAAAAAAAGAAAGCCAAAAAAACCAAAACAGAACCGTTAGTTGTTACTTGCTTTATTGATACATTCAATCTCCTTAACGTTAAACCTTTGTCACCAATGAGCGTCTTACAGAACCTCACTGCCTGGGTCAGACAGGATGGGTCCCTGCTGGGCGGTCTCTGGTGCCCGTCTAGTCCCTCCGGACCTGGATAACGGTGCTGCTTGCTACTGTCTGTCACTATAGGTGTCCTCCCTGTTGAGTGGCACTGCTGTGTCCTAGGCAGTTCAGTATCCAGTGGGAAGGGTACTTAGAACCCCCTGTTCTCTGAGGGCTCAACACCTCCGTGCACATCAGGGTCCCCCTGGAGGAGGTGGGGCACCCAGAGCTTCGGAGCTGTTCCCACCTGAAGCCCCCATCCCTGGAGCCAGGTGAAGACTAAAACCTTTGGAATTGGAGCCCAGATGGTTCTGCCTTAGGAATCCTACTCATGATATGGGGTCAATTTTATTGATTGCTTGATTGATTGTCTTTTTGAGGGAGGGTTTCACTATGCAGTTCACGCTGGCCTTGAACTCACAGCAATGTTCCTCCCTCAGCCTCCCGGGTGAGTGCTGGGATTACAGATGTGCGCCACCATGCCAGCCCCTGGGGTCAGTTTTGTTTTTATTATTTTTTTAAACTTGATTAGCTGTTCTTAACCCACAGCAGATGCCCATAAAAACTAAGCTAGCTTGCCTGTAACACCAGGATTCTGGGAGGCTGAGACAGGAGAGCAGTCTGTTCAAATCCAATTTAGGCAACTTCATAATTTAAGAAGTTTTAAAATAAAAATTTTTTTAAAAAGGCTAGGGTTGTAACTCAATGTAAAGACTATGGGTTCAGTCCTCAGTACCCAGAAAAGAAAACCAAAGAACCAAATAAACCAGAGCCCATCACACCTTCTGAGAGTCCCAGGGCCCTTCCCACACAGACTCCAGACCGAAGTGAAGGAATTTAGTAGTTTGAGTCCTAACTCCCCATGGCATCTGGGAGGGCAGTGGAGCCCTTTTGTTTCCAAGGGAACGAGCTATTTCCCATTGGCCTTTGCCTCTGCCTTCTCTATTTGGCCCAGGCATCCGGGGTGTCCCTGAGCCAGAGCCCTGGGCTCTGTCTTGTCTCTGACACAAACTTACTCCTGAGGCCTCTCTCTTTTCTCCCACTAAATTATCTTTAAGATTCTTTGTAGATAAGAAAAAAATTTTTTTCACTTATTTGGAAAGTGAATTTTTTCACTGCACACAACTTAAGGATTTTTTAGGTTGGAGTGTACTGGGAATCAAATTCATGACCTTGAGCTTGCCAGGCAGGTGCTTACGCTGCTGAGCTGTATCCCAGCCCTGACTTGAGAATTTTTAAGAGTAACGGTGTAGCTTAGTGGTAAGCGCTTAGCATGTATATATGAGGCCCTGGGTTCTTAGTACACAGAGGGATCACCATGGCTCATGACTGATACATGTTTTGTAGGACAGTGATGTTTGAGATCTGTTGGGGTTTGGTCACTTATTTAACAAAATTTTTTCCCAGCCCCACTGGGGATTCAACCCAGGACCTTCACAGTGAGCCACATGCCCAGCCCTTTTGATTTCTTTTATTTTTATTTATTTATTTGTACCAGGGATCAAACTTACAACCTTGTGCTTGCCAGGCAGGCGCTTGCACCACTGAGCTAAACCCCAGGTGATTTCTTTTATTTTGAAAATAGGTCTCTCGATGGATTTAAATTTATGATCCTCCTGCCTCAGTCTCCCAGAGTGCTGGTATTACAGGTGTGTGCCAGGCTGAGTCACTTGTTTTAAATGTGCTGGGATGGAACCAGGTCCCTGCAGCCTCAGCCGTGGCTCAGTTCCTAAGTAGACACCTTCTGCCTCCCCTGATCCATTGTGTTTTGAGATACTCGAAAACATTGGTGAGGACCACATGGAGCTGGGGTCTAAGGGAGGCCTGGGTAAACCATCAGGGAAGGCACAGTTCTTGCTAGCCGGGGTCCCTGTCATTGTTGACATTTCCTGATGTCTGAGGTTTGGCTACTGCTTGTCTCCAGGCCTTGAGCAGAGTGCTGTGCCAGTGGCCCAATGTGCTACAGACTGAGGTCTGTCCCCCTCGGGCCTGGTGGCGGTGCCACTCTGGTGGCTGTGCCGATCAATGACGTGGGCCACTTCCTTGAGTTCTCTTTGGGATTCACTTCTTGTGAGGCTGACGTTCTCTGGCCCTCGTCCCCACATTGCCTTCCAGGACCCTTGTCAGCTGGTGTGGAGTCCTTGAAAGGACTCTCAGCCTCAGCCGTCTGAACCTGAGTGCCTGTCCTTCCCTCTGGCGAAGGTCCATATCCTCCTGGCTCTGCTGGTTGCCAGCTCTGTAACCTTGCGCAGTTAAACTGCTGACCTCTCTGAGCCTCAGCCCCCCCCCCCGCCCCCCATCCCAGTTTGTTTTAGTGCTGGGACTCAAACTCAGGGCCTCATGCTTGCGAGCAAGCGCTGAACACCTGCAGCTCTAATTTCCCCACTTTAAAGTAAAGAGAACCATTTCCCCTTGGGCTGTTTTGGAGCTGTACTGTGCTTTAGCTGCAGCTTAGTGGCTGGTCACCTTCACGAGGGTTTGAGGGAAGGACAAGCATGGCTTACAGGTTACAAGGAGAATGATAAGGAGTCAAGAGTTGACAGCAGGTATGTGGGCCATCCTGCAGAACTGGTCAGCCCCACCCAGCTGCCATTCAGTTAGTCTCCTCCGTTCTCAGTTTCCAGGTCTGCAGGCCTGGCTGGCCCAGCCTCTTGCTTGGGGTAGCACAGGTCACTCTCTGGCTGGTCCTGCCCTGTGGTCAAGGAGCTGCATCTGCAGAGGGGCCAAAGTGCTGGCCCTGTCTTCCCTTCTTGCCCTCCCAGCTCCATGCAGGGTGGGTGTGACCAGGGTGATGTCCTGTGTGTGTTTCTTCCAGATGCTGACAAGAGGATCAAGGTGGCGAAGCCGGTGGTGGAGATGGACGGTGACGAGATGACCCGCATCATCTGGCAGTTCATCAAGGAGAAGGTAGTGTCCTTCCTGGAAGGGGTGGCTGTTCAGGCTGCTGGCCAGGCAGGTGTCCAGTCCCACAAGGTCCCCTGGCCTTGCCTGCCATCTTGGAAGACAGCAGTAGGTCTGTTCTCATCCCTGCCACCTGTCCTCTTCTGGAGACCTCTCACAGGTCTTGTCCTCCATCAGGGCTCTGCCCCAAGCCATGGATCTCTTGCTGGTGCTCGGGCTCATGACTTAAAACCGTTTATTTGGGAGAAGAGGGGCTCACTGTTACTCTGGATGGCCTGGAACACCTGGAGTCAAGTGATCCTCCTGTCTCAGCCCCTTGAGTAGCTAGGATTATGGGCATGGTGCCCTCTGCTGTGTTCCATCCATGGCCTGCCCTCATTCTCGTCTTGACTGGTGTCCCCTGTCACAGTCCCAGACTTCTCAAGCTCTGGTGTCCCATCCTGGGTTGCAGTCACTGGAACAGACATCTTACCCTGCCCCATCTTCCAGCTCATCCTGCCCCACGTGGATGTCCAGCTCAAGTATTTTGACCTCGGGCTCCCACATCGTGACCAAACCAATGACCAGGTCACCATTGACTCTGCGCTGGCCACACAGAAATACAGTGTGGCTGTCAAGTGTGCCACCATTACCCCTGACGAGGCCCGTGTGGAAGGTATGAGGGAAGAGGGGGACAGGGTCTTGGAGGACTGGGGCATCGGAGTTGGGGCAGGGATGGGGATAAGACCCCAGGCTCTATGGGAATGGCTGCTGGACAGAGGGTCCCTGAGGTCGCTGTGGACTTGCTGGGAGAGGCATGGTCAAGGAGCAGCCAAGGTGCAGCAGAGCTGAGCCCGGACTCCACGTCCTCCGATGCGGGCGAGTGGTGTGCTGCGTGGAACCAACAGTGGCGGGGTTGTCTGTCATGGGGTAGGTGGGGACGAGGAGGCCAGGGAAGGCACTGCTGAAGGTGTCCCCATAATGGTGGCCTCTCTGGGCAGCTTCTCTGTCTCAACCTGGGGATAGAGTGGCTGTTCAGAGGGCAGCTGTGTGTCCCAAGCCTCAGAGGCCTCTGGGGACCGTGACTAATGTTGTCTACCACTGTCCTGGGCTCACAGAGTATCCCTGCCCTGGAGGTCATGGACAGAGCTCTGAGAGGGGCCCACACCAGACCTGGGTCACCTGCTGAGCCTGGTTCTGGAGGCTGCTCTTAAGGGTTTTATTAAATGACACCAATGTGGGGATAATTCAAGAAAAGGATGGGTTAGGGCTGGGCATTGTGTGTAGCTATAATCCCAGCTACTTAGGAGGCTGAGGCAGGAGGATGGCAAGTTCTAGGCTGGCCTAGGCAACTTAGCAAGACACCATCTTAGAATTTAAAAAGGATTAGGGGTAGAGCGCTTGCCTAGCATCCACAAGGCTCTGGGCTCAATCTCCCACATGACACACACAGGCACATACACACAGTTTTATGTTCTGGATCCTCTCTAATTCCTGAAGCGCCAGGGAGCTGCCTGGAAGCATTTAGGAAATATCTACAACCTCTTCCGGCCACCTCCTGTCCTCCCAGAGAAGCCTGGTCACAGAGTATGTAGTCAGTGCTGAGTGCTTTGCCTTCTCCCAAATCCTGGGATTTTTTTTCTCTTTCTCTTTTCTTTTTCCTGAGACAGGGTCTCACCATGTAACACAGGCTGGCCTTGAACTTGCTATGTAGCTGAGGGTGGCCTCAAACACATGGTGATCCACCTGCCACACCCTCCTGAGTGCTGCTGGGATTACAGGCGTGCACCACCCCAGCTGGCTAAATTCCAAGGATTTCTGTAGCCTCACTTTAGGGACAAAGAAGTAGAGGGCCACAGCCTTGGTGACAGGGCATACCCTGTTGTTATCACAGCCAGTCATCTCCACTTGGACCATGGGGATGACATGACAGAGTAGGTGGCCTGGGTTGGGACTGAGGGGCCCTTTACACACAGCCCAGACCCAGGTACCACGGAGCTGTCACTATATGCAGTGTGCACTCCTTGGCACTGGTGGCCTTACCCTGAGAGGTTCCTGACTTGCCCCTGGCACCATCACCCCGTCTGGTCTGTGTTGCTCAGGGTTTGAGTCCTGGCTGGAAACTAGGGCTGCAGGGGCCACTTTGTCTCTGTCCCTAGAGTTTAAGCTGAAGAAGATGTGGAAGAGTCCCAATGGGACCATCCGAAACATCCTTGGGGGCACAGTCTTCCGAGAGCCCATCATCTGCAAAAACATCCCTCGCCTTGTCCCTGGCTGGACCAAGCCCATCACCATTGGGAGGCATGCACACGGTGACCAGGTGGGCAGCGGGACACAGCTAGGATGGGGGGTGGAGGGCAGGAGCCCCTGGCCTGACCGAGCTCCCCTTTGCTTATGCAGTACAAGGCCACCGACTTCGTGGTGGACCGTGCCGGCACATTCAGGATGGTCTTCACCCCGAAGGACGGCAGTGGCCCCAAGGAGTGGGAGGTGTACAACTTCCCTGCCGGTGGTGTGGGCATGGGCATGTACAACACCGACGAGGTAGGTCCAGCCCCTCCCTCTCTGCCGCTTCCCTGACTCCTTTCCTCCAGGGTGGCCACTGTCACTCTGGGTTTACCCCCTGCCTGTTCAGCTGTCCTATAGAAAAGAGTGACCTCTCATACACACCAGGCCCCCCAGCACTCTGGGAGGCTGAGGCAGGAGAATCATAAATTTTAACACAACCTGGGCAACTTAGCAAGACTGTTTCCAAAAAAAAAGACCAGGAATGTAGTCCATTGTGAAGGCTCTGGGTTCAGCCCTTACTTCTGCAAAGAAAAGAAAAGAAGGAAGAAAAAGAATGTCTCCTTGCTGCTCCTAGTTTCAGCAAGAGGAGCAGGAACAGGAGTAGGTTATGTGACCCTGTCAGCCAATCATAGCCCCAGGGGAAGAAAGACTGGCTAAACCAGGAGGAAGTGTTCTGATTGGATAGCCCAGGAGGCGGGGCTACAATTGGACAAACCAGGACAAGGGCTGATGAGCAGTGGGCTTGTGAACTGGGGACATTTGCCCTACTCTAGCCACATGGTCTCAGCACTGGAGCAGCAGGGGTAGCTGTTCAAAGCAGAGTGGGTGTTGCTTGCTCCTGGAAGTTGGAAATTCTGAGGGTGGGTAACGAGCAGAAGCAACAGTTGTGCACTTTGTGGTGGCTGGGGTTGCAAGGTCTTGTGGAGGCAGGGGCACTGTTCTGGGGAGCTGGCAATCCCCAGGCCAGGGCACCATGCCAGGCCCTCTCTCCCCGCGCAGTCCATCTCGGGTTTCGCGCACAGCTGCTTCCAGTACGCCATCCAGAAGAAGTGGCCGCTCTACATGAGCACCAAGAACACCATTCTGAAGGCCTACGACGGGCGTTTCAAGGACGTCTTCCAGGAGATCTTTGACAAGTAACTTGGCCTCTTCCTTTGTGGCTCCCTGAGGATGCCACACCTCCTGCCTCCCCGTGCTGTCCCTGTCCACCCTGAGGAGGCCACTTACCCACTTACCCATTGGGCTTGGTGCTGAGACTTGGGAGGGTCCCCAACCTGCCAGGCTCCCATCCTCCCCCGCACAGTAGGCCTATTGCTCCCAGGCACTATAAGACGGACTTCGACAAACATAAGATCTGGTATGAGCACCGGCTCATCGACGACATGGTGGCCCAGGTCCTCAAGTCCTCAGGCGGCTTCGTGTGGGCCTGTAAGAATTACGATGGAGACGTGCAGTCGGACATCCTGGCGCAGGGTACGCAGGGGACCTGGCCCCTAGGGTGCCCTGTGGTTCTCTAGTTGGGGGCTTTCAGAGGCAAGGGTAGAAAACTTGAGGGTGTGGCAGGACTCATCATAGGCTCCCCCTGTGGCTAGCAGGGTCAGAGGCTCCCCGGCTTCTAAGTCCGAGGCCCACAAAAGAGGTTTGGACTGGTGCATTGCTAAGGCTGTCCTTGTAGATTAAAGGACACATGAACCAGGTCCTAAGGCCGGGTTGTCAGTCCAAAGGTTGCTCCTGCCTGGACTGGGCAGCAAGCTGGACTGGGTGCTTTTGGTTCTTTTCGGTGGTACTACGTGTTGACCCCAGGGGAATATATCAAAGGAAATGGTAAACCTTTGGCTTTATCTTGATAAGTGCATTAGTGATTGTCTCATCAGAACATTCCAGTGTCAGATGGAAGGACAGAAAGCCATGGAAGGACTCGTGCTGTAGCTCAGTGGTGGGGTCTGTGCTTAGCATGCAGGAGGAGGTGAGGCCCCAGGTTCAGTCTCAGCATTAAAACAGAAGCCAGGTGAGAGGCATGAACAATCCTAAGGGTGTGAGGAACGCGTGAATGTTTGAATGTGAAGGTCCAGACGAGATGGGAAAAGGGATGCCCACACATGCCAGAGAATCAGAGAAGTTGCTCTTTTTTTCCTTCCTTGGGCTTTCACAGTCCTTGTTTTGTTGGTTTGAAGCCCTGAAGCTCTTGATAATAGTAAAGCTCTTTTGAGCCAGATGTGGTGGCTCGAACCTGTTAGCTACTTGATAGGCTGAGGCAGGAAGATCACATATTTCAAGGCCAACTTGGGCAACTCAGTGAGACTCTGTCTCTGAGTAAGGTTTGGGCTGCAGCTCAGTAGTAGAGCACTTAGCATGTTTGAGGCCTTGGATGCCATGCTCAAGACCATAAAACAAAAAACAGAAAAAGATCATTTGAGCTGGCCTGTGGTTTTGGGAAAACTTGGAAGTAAGTCACAGAACTGGAAAGTGATTTTTTTTTTTTGGTCTGGGTATTGAACTCACGATCTCGAGCTTGTCAGGCAGGTGCTTATGCTGCTGAGCTAAATCCCCTGCCCTGGAAAGTGATTTAAAAGTAGCTGGAAATGTGAACATGCAAGTGGCTGGCAGCAGCTTTGTGTTTTCTGCTGGAGACCGCAGGGCTGTCTGGAATCTTGGGCCCTGGGTGAGGTGACACAGGTGGCTGACGTTAGCCACCCTTGAGGGCTGCCCTGCTCTCCGATGGGCCTGAAGACCTGGGAAGAAGGCGGGAAGCTCCAGGAAGTTCTTGTTCCCCCTGTTCTGTGGGGGAGTGGGGATGTGAGCTGAGGCATTGAGGGGTGCAGGTGGCAGGGTGGCCCTGGGTGGCTCAGCCCTGCTGCTCCTCGAGGCACTGAGAGATGGGTCCCTACACTGTAGGGTTCGGATCTCTTGGCTTGATGACATCTGTGCTGGTTTGCCCGGATGGGAAGACCATAGAGGCAGAGGCTGCTCATGGGACTGTCACCCGCCACTATCGGGAGCACCAGAAGGTATGTGTGGGGTGTGCAGCTACACAGGGCCATCCACCTCGGGGTCAGAGCCACTGGCCCTGGTGGCTGGGAGGACAGTCTCAGGGCAGGCAGCTGTAGCTGGAGGACTCCGCGTTGATCCTGCTGCCTGTCCTTAGGGCCGGCCCACCAGCACCAACCCGATCGCCAGCATCTTTGCATGGACGCGTGGCCTAGAACATCGTGGGAAGCTGGACGGGAACCAGGACCTCATCAGGTGAGTGGGGAAGAGCCAGGCTGAGTGGCTTGGGGTTCCAACCAGTGCAGCAGGGCTCACGCTACTGTCCCCGCAGGTTTGCACAGACGCTGGAGAAGGTGTGTGTGGAGACTGTGGAGAGTGGGGCCATGACCAAGGACCTAGCGGGCTGCATCCATGGCCTGAGCAAGTACGTGGCCTGGGGAAGGCTGGGGTTGGCTTCCATTCTCAGGAGTCAGGGTGGCTCCAGGTGTGAGGCAGGACACAGTGGCCCTGGGAGCAGCTCGGGCCAGGGAGCCACAGACCGGGCTGGGGAGTGGTTGGTCTGGGTGGCCCTGCTGCTCAGAGCCTCTGTCCCCTCCTGAGCCATCTCTGAGCTTTTCCCTGAGCACCTGGGCCCCGTTACATGTCTCCTAGAAAAACACAAACAGAAACAAAGTCCCTGAAGGGTACCTGTGGGGTTCACTGTGGCCTTTCGGCAGTGGGTATCAGGTGGCCTTGGTGGCCTGTGAAAGCCCCGATGCCAGCAGTGTGTCCCTACCCTAGTGTGAAGCTGAACGAACACTTCTTGAACACCACGGACTTCCTGGACACCATCAAGAGCAACCTGGACAGAGCGCTGGGCAAGCAGTAGGGAGCGCTCAGTGCCCTGGCCAGGACAAGCGACAGTGGCTCCCGTGGCCCTGCAGCGTGGGTGAGCCTCACAACCCTCCCCGGAGGCCTTTCTAGGGGACGTTTTTTATAAGTGAGATGTTTTTAGAGAATGCGTGCCTTTCCCCTCATGTGATGTGGGGCAGGAAGTGTGCTTTACCTCAGCAGGCAGCGCGCCCTGCACACTGTAATTTATATCACCCTTGGAACACACGGTGCCATACTTAGCTACTAAAAAGCTCTTCACAAAACCGTCTGCTGTGTTTGTCGCCTTGGGGAAGGAGGCAGGTGAGGCCCAGAGGGAGCAGCCCCAGAAGGCCAGTCAAGGGCCACTGGGTGGAGACCGGGGCCAGGTAGCCCATGGGCTTCCCTGGCCTGAGCTGCTTCTGGGACTCTAGGGACACAAGCCTGCAAGTGCCTCGTTTCCTAGCAGGATCCATTCTACCTGCCTTTCTGCTTTGGGATGTGTCATTTCCTAAAGCATCGGTCTTCATGAGTGTGTGGGTACAGGGGCCCCATCATCCAGGCGTGGGTTCATTTTCACATTTTGGCAAAACTAGATGATAAAAAGTTGTCCCACACTTAGGAGGCTGAAGCAGGAGGATTGCCACACGTTCGAGGCCAGCCTGGGCTACATCGTGAATTCTAGGACAGCCTGAAATGCATAGAGAGATCCTGTCTCAAAAAAAAAAAAACAACAAAAAAGTTGCTCCAGAGCGACTTATGTTCAATTTAAAGCCCTTTTTTTTTAAAATACGAGATTATATTTCTACTCTTCAGTGTGAAGTGTCTGAAAGCATTGGACAGTCTTTACTTGAAGAGATAGGTTACAGTCAGCCTCTGTATCTGAAGGTTCCACATCTGTGTATTCAGCCAACCTCAGCTTGAAACTATTGGAGAAGAACCGCATCTGAATCCAACATGTACACACCTCCCCGTCTCGTCACTGCTGTGAACAATGCAGTACAGTGTAACTCAGCTGGCATTTGCATTGTCACAGGTATTTCAAGCCAGCCAGAGGCAATGTGAAGTATAGAGGAAGATTCTGCTGCAGCAGACTGAAACACTGCAAGTCGCCCAAGATTGGAAGGCAGCTTTGTTTAACTCCAAGGGGCACTCACTACAGGGAGGGAGGTTTTTATGGGGTTGCAAAGTTGGAGGAGTCACAGAGGCAGAGTACTTGGCTTTGATTGGTTCTTACTTTATACATCATGGTCACCACGGTGACCAGCCATTTGAGACAGAAACAACTGGAACTGAAGCAGGAACTGTTAGCTGGGCAACTTCCATATACTGTCTGGCGAGGGGGAGGGGGGTATTTTCTATCTCACTGAGTAATGTGGATGGATTCTGTGTTATTTAAGGGACTTTAGCACCTTTAGATTTTGGTAGCCATGGGTCGGGGGTCCTGGTGCTGATTTGGTGTCAACAACAAGAGATGTTTATACTTAGTAACCTCAAGATTGGTGAGATTCTCATGGCTCCTGAAACCCTAAGGTTTGGGATTGAGCTCGTGGCCTCAGCTTTGAGTTACATGCCATTTTTATTTTTTTGAGGCCATCCTATGCAGTTCAGGCTGGCCTTTAACTCACTATGTAGCTAGCTCAGGTGGCTTCAAACTCAGTGATCCTTCTCCCTCTCCTTCCCAAGTGGTGGGATTACGGACATGCATTTCTATTTTTTTGAGATAGCATCTTAGTAAACAAACTGTTAAATTACCCAAGCTGGGCTTGAATTTACTGTTCTTTTTTTTTTTGGTACCAGGGATCGAACTCACAACCTCGCGCTTGCCAGGCAGGCGCTTAAGCCACTGAGCTTAAATCCCTGGCCCGAACTTACTGTTCTTTTTACCTTGGCGTCCAAGAGTACTGGGCTCACAAGGGCGCAAGAGCTTGCCTGACCAGGAACCAATGCGTCTAATGCCCTGGTCGCTTTGGCACCCCCCACCCCTGTAGTCCCCTCCAGTTCCTGGCCTCTGCTCGGCTGTCACAAGAATGGTCCCTGGCCCCCGGAGAGTGATAGGCTTTGTTCTGGGTGGGCCCAGAAGCCTCTCAGGGCTTCCTTCTGGTGTGGGTCCCCAAAAGCTATGGAAAGAAGCACTTGCAGTCACCTCACTAAAGAATATTCATTTATTTATAATTATTGCTAAGTAAACTTCTCTCTTAAACAGGAACATAAAAACACAGTAGGGTTTTGCACAAGTGGGGTCTCTAAATGGTCGGTCCGTATACACGTGAAAATAAGTTAGAATGGAATCCGTCCAGGAGTCTGCAAGTCACCCGATAGGCCAGGAGGGGTGCGGGCCGGAGCTGGGCCAAGGCTGCCCCGCTAGACTGGAGTGTGCTGTCTGCTCCCTTCGCAGTGCCTAGGTCCAAGGCACAGGGCAGGGGCGTTCAAGTAGGAGCCTCGCGGGGGCAGTGCCAGGGCACCGGAGGAGAGAGGTGGAGGGGGGGCCCAGCTCCCAGGACATGCCCAGGTGCTGGCAGGGGAGAGGAGGAATGGGGTTCTTTTTGGTACCAGGGGAGAAAGACGTTGTGGGAAGAGGTAGTTTGCAGGGGTGATGCTTTCTGCTCAGCAGGAGAAAATGTCTTGTACAGTGACACAGGAGTCACTGCCACCTGAGGGTCATCATGGCGGGCACCTGGGAGGCCGGGAGAAGGATGGGGCTTGGGGGTCTAGGGAGCCACACTTGGGGGACCACGTCTACCCCCAGCCCTGTCTGTCCATCACCCTGAGGCCTGGCTTGGTCCTTCACTGAGGGATACAGCCTTGCGGACAGCCCAGCTGTGTCCCTCCAGGTGTCACCTGTGCCAGTGGGGACAGCCCTGCCTGCCCCCTCCCCACAGAGGCTGGGAGGTGAGTGGCAGAGTTGGGCACCTGGAGTTCCTGAATGTGCTGTTCCACTGCCCCAGGAGGGGGTGGCAGTGGGTGGGTGAGTGGTCTGGGCTGTCAGGCAGAGGCCCCGGCTGTTCCCGGCTCCTGCCCCAGCTCCAGCTGCACCTCCAGGCCAGAGAGCCTGCATCCCCAGAGCCCGGCCAGGCTGCCCTGGGCTAAGGAGGCACGAAGCACACACAGCACACAAGAAAGCTTACGTGTGGAAAAAGAAACGCATCTTCATCCAGAAGGATAACAGGCGACACAGAGTTGCAAAGAAAAAATAATAAATTACCTTCATAATATCCCCATTTGTTCAAAAATTGTTTTGTTTTCCTCTATGGTCTTCACTTTTCTTTTTAAATACACTGCTCCTTCCCAGGAACCTGCTAACTTGTGGCTAACCCAATTTCAATGCCTAAGGTCCTTCTTCCCCCACAGGTGGGCCTTGGCCTTCCCTGAGGACCCCTCTTGCTCCCGGGGATACCATACCCTGCCTTGCCATGCCTCGGTTTGTGTGTGCCTCACCCAAGGGTGTCCTGGTGTTGTTTGGTGGGAGACCTTGTGTGGTACCCCAGCCCAGGTCAGAACTGGATGACATCTGTCAAAATCCGAGTTAGGGATGCTTATTCCAAACAGGACTGCAGGACAGGCTCTCGGGGTGGTGGGAGGCGCAGTATCCGCTTCCCTACGGGGCGGCGGGACTTGGTGTGAGGCAGGCCCCGAGGTAGAAGGCAGAGGGCCCTGCCGGGCTGACTGGTGATTGGGAGGGGTGGCCAGGTGGGCAGTGGGGCTTCGGGCCTGGGGAGGGTGAGAAGGGCAGTGCTGGCCAGCAGGTGGCTCAGACATCCCTGGATTGGTCCAGAAGACAAACAGGCCTGGCTCAAGGACCTCTCCTTGCAGTGTCAGGACCCAGGGGCAGCTCTGCAGGCCTGAGGTGGCCCTGTGCCTATCCGCCAGCATTTTCCCCCTCTCCGCCCCAAGCAGCAGGTCAGGGAGACCCGGCATGGGCCTCTCAGTGACCTCCTCACCAGGATGCCCAGCTCCGGCGAGGCCAGTAGTACAGTCTCCATTTGGTCTAAAGGTCCTTAGTGGTACAAAGGACTGGGGGGAAATGGGCCAGGCTGTGGGGCAGTGGCTGGGCCTGGGCTGCGGAGGTGCAGCCCGAAGCTCGGGTCTCACCCCCACGCCGCTGCCTGCCACCTTGCCACCTGCTGCACTACAGCACATTGTAGTAGGCCATCTCCTTCATGGCCTGCCCGGCCAGCGCACCCCCCTCCGCACTGCTGTCCACGCCACCGTAGGAGTAGGTGTTGTCCTCAAAGTCCTCCAGCTCCTGCTGGCCATCAAGCTCGGAGGGGTCAGGGCCTGCCAGCTCCATCATGGGGTCTGCAAGAGAGGGGCAGGGTGAGGCTGGGACACTGCCCTAGGGAGGTTCTAGGGACCCTAAGCTGTGTGTGCAGGGGCCGTGCTGACAGTGAGGGCCCCCAAAAGACTGGTAGCCCCGGCCCTGAGGGCTTTGGGTTTCTCTGCACTGACCCTTCTGAGGCCTTCAGCCCTCTTGCAGCCTGTCTCCTTCTCCCCTGCTGTGTGAAAAGCCTGCTGGTCCAGCTACACCACTCACCAAGCAGGCGCAGGCCTTTCCCAAGGCTCACAGCGCCTTCAGAGGCCGAGGCTGGGAGGTGAGAGGCTCACTAGCTGGCAGTGGGTTTGAACCTCAAGCAGCGGAGGGAGCAGTTTCTCCTCTAACCTTCAGGTGCTATAGGCCCGTCCCTCCCGTGGTCTCCTGGGGCCAGGACCTCCAGAGACAGGACCCCCACTCCAAGGTAGCCTAACACAAAGCAGGGGCTCCCAGGGGCCTTTTGGCACCTTGTCACATTGAAATCTGACTGTGAAGTCCTCACAGTGGGAACAAACCAGGCAGAGAACTACTCCTAGAGTGGTCAGGTTAGGACCCAGGGTCCTGTGGCTCCCTCCTACATGTCTCCTGCCCCGTCTTCTGCTTTGGGAGAATAGACCTCAGCCCACGGGGTGGCCCAACACGTCTATAGCATGGTTTACAGCCTTGACACTGAGTTTCTTGGGCCAGGAGTCTTTGTTGCTGGACTGTTCTCTGACAGCAGAATGTTTAGCAGTCATGCAGTCCTCATTCACTAAGTGGCAGTTGTCACCCAAGTTGTGACAACTGTTACCTGTGGGCATACCAGCCCTGGTGAGTCCAAGGATAATCCCACCCTCTAACCAGGAGTGGCTCAGGAATTAGCATGTGGCCTGATTCTGACCAGTAGGTCAGCAGGAATCTTCCAGACTTCGGAGGGCTGAGGGGAGCGGGCCGTCTTCCACTGGGCGAGAGCCAGGAAGCACAGGACCCGGATGGCTACTGGCAGGCAGCCAGGACTCTAAAAACAAGCTCCATGAGGCACTGTGGGAAAACTGCCACCTTGGGATCCCTGTCCCCACTGTCACATCTCGGTCCTGTCCAGCTGGCTCCAGGGAAGGACACTGGTCCACACTTCCCTCTCCTCAACTTAGAGAGAGCCCGCAGGGTGTGCGTGGCTGCCTGCTATGCGAGCATCCATCTGTGAGGGGTGGAGGGAGGGCCCAGCCCCTCCAGCATGGGCTCTGCTCCATTCCACTATGGTCTGGTGGCCGCAGGAGGGCTGCAGTCCAATGGGTCCCCAGCTACTGCCTCTCAGGAAACCTGTTCCACAACCACCCAGGAATAGGGGACCTAGGTCAGTGTCTGGGTGGCTTGTCCTTTCTAAGAGGGCAGGGTCTGCTCTACCCCTCCAGGGGGTTGGGGTGTAGTGGGTTTGCTGAAGCAGCAGCTCTCAAACTTCAGCACACGGAACCCCAAATGCAGATTTCTCAGCTGCCCCAAACCTTTGGGATCTGGACCCAGGCATCAGCATTAAACACTCCTCCAAGAACCAGGTGTGGTGGCACCCAGCACTCAGGAGGCTGAGGCAGGCGCATCATTGCAAGTTTGAGACCAGCCTGGGCTACAAAGTGAGCCAAGGTCAGCCTAAGCTGTAGTGAGACCCTGTCTCAAAAGACAAAAATAACTGATTCACTGCTCCAATGAATCAGTTGGTAGCAATTTGAGACCAACACATGTCAGGGCCAGACCAGGTCAGAGGGACTCCAAGTGCAGCCCCTGACAGCAGCACGGGTGAGACCCAGGAATTTTGGGACATGCAGACCTCTTCAGCCTGAAACTCCTAGCGAGGGCCGTGCAATGTGTTAACAAGCCCTCCGACTATTCTGAGTTTACCATGTGGGAGGCTGAGGAAGGAGGGTCACAGGTTCAAGCCCAGCATGGTCAACTTGGTGATCTGGTGAGACAAAATTATTTATTTTGTTCGCTTTTTGAGACAGAGTCTCGTTGTGTAGCTCAGGCTGCACTGGTGCTCACTTGGTAGTCCAGACTGGTCTCGAACTCGATCCTCCTGCCTCGGCCTCCCGAGTATTGGATTATAGGTGTGTACCACCACACCCAACAGAAGCCTTCTCTGTGACTACTGAAAAACAAAGAAACCCAAACTAACTAACAAGCTCCTGGTAGGACCCCCAGGCCATCCCTTGGCTACCCCCAAGCCAAAGTCAGAGACATGGCAGCCGAATGGCTGCCACTGCAGAAACTCCAGTGGCATGAGGCACATTTGCCAAGTGCCCTCAGCTCCCTCCTTCCCCTGAGCCCCTGAGGTGGCCTTGCCCACTGTGAGGCCAGAGAGACTGCGGGTCAGCTCTGGTGGCACCCCTGGTAGAAGCACGTTGGTGCTTTGGACCAGCACTGTGGGACGGGCTTCTGCTGACAATGGATGTTTCTCGACAAACTGCTTTGGAGCTGCCCGGCAGCAGGACATTTGGCTCCTCGTGTGTATGTGGGTTCCACTTACTCTGGCAGACACTGTGAGGCGTGACTGGCTATTACCCTCTTTGTCCTGGCTGCTGGGAAGCTCACCCCCCTCCACACATCTGTAGCTCCTCTATGGCGACCTCATTGGTCTGTCCCTTATCTTTCCAGGCACCATGTCACCTGTGGGTTCTGAGCTTGCTTGAGTTCCCTAACTCTGTTCTTTGGCTTCTGCAGCTGTAGTTTGCAGCAGACCCAGCCTTGCTGCGAGGACCCTGTGAGTTACACAGCACTTGGGAGATAAAGTGACTGCTTTTATTTTTAGTATTTTTGTGATCCTGGGGGATCCCCTGGAGGAAGACACAGGTGCCCACCATCATCGTCAGGCTGGCCCTCGGGGGCCGTCCCCCTCTGGCCCTGAGTCCACTCCAGGGAGCTCTTGGCCTTGGGCACCCTCCCCGTGGCTCTCCCCAGATGAGGGGCTCCTGAGGCCGTGGCGCTCAGATGGCCCTGCTCGGTCCCTGGCGCTCAGCCCACCCACCTTGGCTGTCCAGGCCGATGTCCATGACGCCGTGCTTGACCTTCATGTGGCGGCTCAGGTTCCCCTTGAGGTTGAACTTGCTGGAGCAGTACGGGCACTTGAAGGGCTTGCTGCCTGCGTGCAGGTGCATGTGGCCCAGCAGGTTGTACATGCGGTTGAAGGACTTGCCGCATACCTGCAACGCCCAGGTGCCATCAGCCCACATACTGGCCAGCCCCCGCCCACCACAACAGATGGCACCTCGGCTGTCCTTTCCTGTGTGACCCCAGAGCCCGAGAAGCAAGAAACAGGCTGTCCTTTCTGCGCTGCGGCCATCGGTAATGCCACAGACCTCTGCCATCTGGAGTCCCAGACCTGGGCCCTCTCTGCTCCACACTCCGGAGGTGACTCAGTGGCAGTGGTGGCAGCCATCTGGCCAGGACCCCAGCTCCCCATGGTGTCCCCACAGGGCTCACCCTACCTTGCACTTGAATGGCTTCACAGGTGAGTGTACAATCATGTGGGTCTTGAGGGTCTGCTTCTGCACGAAGGTCTTGAAGCAGATGTGGCACTGGTAGGGCCGGACGCTGGTGTGGATCAGCATGTGCCGCTTCATGTTGGCCTGCAGCGTGAACTCTCGGCCACACACCTCACACTTGAACTCCTTCACGCCCTGGGGGGAGGGGAGAGGTCAGGGCCACCCCTGGGCAGCCCCGGGGAAGTGACTGCAGCCAGGAGAAAGGCTTCAGGGTTGTGGGGTCCACTGACACCACTGACACAGCAGGGACGGTCTCCTCTGGGCATATTCCCAATGCGGGGGGCCACTACCTGCTGGAGACCAGGAAGGCACCGGCAGCCCACTCACTCCGGGAAGCCTCCCGGGAGAAGGGGAAGGGGAGGGGGTGGCGGTGCCTGCTCACTAGGGTCGGCGTGCACACAGGTCCCACCTGCTCACTGTACCTGCCACAAGCCAGCACCCAAGGCCTGCTGTCTCAAGGACACGGCCTTCACCTGATGGCCCTGGCCTACTCCATCCATGAAGGACATTGTGTGGGTTTTTTCCTGTTCAGTGCTGCCTCCTGGTGGTCTTTTTGGTCCACAGCCCCTTGAGACAAACACCCAGCACTGTATGGACTTTCTCAACACTTCCCAGCCCATCTAGTGACTGGACTAGGGGTATCTTCTAACCCTCCCTGGTGACAAAAGCCACTGGCAGTTCTTGTCCCCATGTGGCCTTTTGGGCACTTCCCCAAAGTCTAATGCCAAGGGGCCTGTGTAGTCTAGGAAATTTTACTCTCAACAGGTGCCCCCAGTGTGATTCTTTTTTTTTTTAAACATTTATTTATTTATTTTTTAAAATTTATCGGTGCCGGGGATCGAACTTAGGACCATGTGCTTGCAAGGCAGGCGCTTATGCCGCTGAGCTAAATCCCCAGCCCCACCCCAGTGTGATTCTTACCACCCCTGGCTCGGGGACTCTCAGTGCTGGGAGACACTCAGGCTTTCCCGGGCGGTGTGCACCGTGGCTCTACTTGCTGTCTATGGAAGAGTTGGGGTCAAGGCTGGGAGCTGTCCTCCCTGGTAAGCAGGTAATGTAAGAGGAACCTGATGGGACAGATGTGTGTCCCCAGGCACAGCTGCTGTGCAAATGCTGTACATCTTTTACTATGTATCTGGTGCTGGGGGTTGAGCCCAGGGTCAGCACTGCACTTTATGGACCGAGGTCCCTTTCTCTTAGCATCCTTGAGAGATGTCATATGTGAGCGTGGCCACCAGGGGGCCCTGCCACCCAGGGTCTGTGGACACACGATGCCTGGTGTAGATTTTGGTGGATGCTAGGGATGCTTTCCATTGTATTAGCCTTTGAGTTTTACTCTCAGTTTTTCTTCATAGTAATTTTTATCTTTTAGTACTGTGCTCACTTGTGAGAGATTCTGAAGTCTCCTAGTACAGGAGAAAATGGCAAATACAGCAGCCGGACCATCTCCTCCACTCTGCCTTGCAGATACCGAGGATCAGAGCACTGACGCTGTGCAGTGTTACACTAGGCAGCTGCCACCCACTGACTGGAGAAGCCTTGGCAGTGACATCTGAGAGACTGTCCCTGTCTCAGCAGAGGGAGCCCCCAGGGCTGGAGATGGCTGGGCTGGCAGGCTGCTGGCCCCCCACTCCCTGTCACGTTTGCAATGACAGCCAGGTCCCAAGTCTGACCTGGGGCAGCACCACAACCACCACATACAGGGAGGAAGTGCTCCCAACACTCAGTGCAGAGGTCAGTCACGAGCCAGAGAGGGCCCTGGGGCCCCGAGAGGCCTTGTTCCACCTGTCTGGACGTGAGGAGGTGACAGGGCTGGGGACAAGTGGCCGGAGGGAGCAAGAGGTGGGTGCGATAGGGGAGGAGTCCAAGTTAGGTTGGGACATGGACGGAAGTGGCCACTCAGCCTTCCGTGCTCACACACCGCGCTGCCTTGCTAAGCTGCTCTCCAGAACCACCTGCCCTGTCTCAAAGGCTTTCCTCCCCTTTCGTCCCCTCTCACAACCCAATGCATCGGCCTACTCCAAAGGAAGCCACTGGTTTCAATGCACTTTTGTGAGAGGAGAGGTAAGGGATGCGTTTCTGGTCATGTCGCCCGTGTCCCTGTGGTATCCTGGCCTTTCTCAGGCCTCAGGCCTCGCCACTGGAAAATGGCAGGTTAGGTTACTGCAATGATTTTCAAACTGTGTTCCTTGGGTCCTGCAGGGGTTCTGCCAACATTTCATGAGACACTTTCTTTTTTTAAAGACAGGGTCTGGCTATGTAGTTCAGGTTGGCCTTAAACTCACTATTTAGCCCTGTCTGGGTTCAAACTCACAACGACCTTCTTGCCTCAGCCTCCCAAGTGCTGGGATTATAGGTGTACACTATCAGTCCCAGCTCCAAAATAATTCATTTTAATTAGTAAGTAAAGTTTTACTATTTTTATTTATTTATTTATTTTTTAAGTTTTACTATTTATTAATTGAGACAGGGTCCTGTGTAGTTCAGGTTGACCTTGAACTTTTTTTTTTGTTCTTTTGTTTCTTGGTCTTTTTGAGACAGGGTCTCACTATGCAGTTCAGGTTGACCTTGAGCTCACTTTGTAACCTAGGCTGGTCTTCAACTCCCAAGGATCCTCCTGTCTCAGCCTCCCAAGTGCTAAGATTACAGGTATGTGCCACTGCACCTGGCTCAAGTTTTACTACTATATTTTTTAAAAAGCTCAAGCAATCCTAGCTGGGCCTCGCACCTGTAATCCCTCTTACTTGGGAGGCTGAGGCAACAGGATTGCAAGTTTGAGGTCACCCTGGGAAACTCACTGAGACTTTACTTTAAACCAAAATTTAAAAAGGGGCTGTAGATTAATGGCAGAGCACTTGTCTAGCATGTGTGAAGCCCCGAGTTTGATGATCCCCAGCACTTCAAAAAAGAGAATCTAATTCCAACTACTTCTAATATTCATCAAGATAAATTTGTACTAGGAAAATCTTCCTTCTTTCCTCCTTTTTGGGGTCGTACTGTTTTGTTTTGTTTCGCTCTCTCACTTGCCAGGCAGGCACTGTGCCGCTGAGCTATATCCTGGCTCTTTCTTCTTTTTTGTAGTAGTGGAATTCACCCAGGATTTTGCACTAAGCCACACCCTCAGCCCTTTTTCATTTTGACACAGGGTCTTGCTAAGTTACTAAGTTGCCCAGGATGGGCTTGAGTTTGTGCCTTGGTCTTCTAGAGTGCTGAAACTGCAGGCCTGCACTGCCATGCCTGGCTACGCTAATGCTTTACCAAAAAACACCTGCTGGTTTGTTTTGTTTTTTCTTTTTGAGAGGATCTCACTGTGTGGTTTAGTTGGCCTTTGTAGCCCAGGCTGGTTTCAAACTTGTAACGATCCTCCTGCCTCAGCCTCCTCGGTGCTGCGATTATAGGAGTGTGCCACCAAGTCTGGCTCAACACCTGCTGGCTCATATGCCAGAATAACTGTCCCACTGGGGTTCCGAGGGCCCCGGGTGAAAGCGAGCAGGAGGGTGGTACCCCGGGCCCCTTACCTTATGGGTGAGCGAGTGCTGCTTGAGGTGGTGGATCTGGCTGAACTCCATGCCGCACTCGGTGCACACGAAGGGCCGCACATTCTGGTGCTTGAGCATGTGGTTCTGCAGCTGGCTGCGGTAGTGGAAAGACTTGTCACACTCGAGGCACTGGTAGAGAGTGGGACCCTGGTGGGAGGCCAGGTGGCGCTTGAGCTGGGTCAGGGTGGAGAAGTCCAGGCCGCACTCGACGCAGACGTGGCAGCGGCCACTCTCGTGCTTCACCTCATGGGCCTTGAGCTCACTGGGGTAGGCGAAGCCACGGCCGCAGAAGTGGCAGCTGTAGGGCTTGACCTCAGAGTGCAGCAGCATGTGGCGCTTGAGGTGGCTGGTCTGCGTGAAGGCCTTGTGGCACACCTGGCACTTGTGGGGCCGCGTGCCCTGGTGCGTGAGCAGGTGCGTCTGTAGGTGGCTGGGCTGCTTGAAGAGCTTGCTGCAGTGCGGGCACGAGTGGGGCTTGATGCCGTTGTGGCCGAGGATGTGCGTCACCAGGTTGTACTTGGACGTGTAGGACTTCTCGCACATGCGGCATTGCCAGCGCTTCTGCCGGTCGCCCGCCTCCACCAGGTAGGAGTCATCGATCTGCACGTTGATGTCTAGCCGGTCCAGCTGGGCCTTCTTGTGGCGCTCCACGGTGGAGCCTGCAGCGTCCACCTCAAACTCACCCGCCTCCTGCCACACGAAGCCCTGCTCCGGCTTTACAGGCTCCGGGGAGGTCATGGTGGGGACCTTGGGGTCGCTCAGGGGGGCCATGTGAGGTGGCTCAAAACCACACTCTTCAGGCAAGGCCTCTGGCCCAGGCAGCGCCACACTGGGCTCAGGGAAGCTGTCCCGGGCTGGGTCTGGGAAGTGAGGGTCATAAGGGGCCACGTCCAGCTCTGGCCTTGGGGCTCGAGGCAGGTGCCGGAGAGTCCGGGGCTTGCGGCTGAAGGTGCTGAGGTCGATCATCTTGACAGCGCTGCTCTGCACCAGGGCCTCGCAGCCAGCCCTGGCTACCTCAGCAGGGTTCTCGGGTGGCCCTGCACCCTTGTCATCCCCAGTCACAGAGACCTCATAGACCTCCTGTTCTTCCTCCTCCTCCGCTTTCTCAAACTTCACCTTGGGCACCAGCCGCACGGGTGGCCGTGTCTTCCGTCGGGTATGCTTCTCGAAGGCTGCCTCCACCTCCAGCACCTCCTCCTCCACCGGCTCCTCCAAGGCCTGTCCGTTACAGGCCAGCTGGTAGACACTGGGGCCAGGCGGCCGGGGCTCCCCAATGGCTGTCCCGGACAGCTCAGGCCCTAGGTCCGGGTAGAAGGCTTCGGCGCTTATGGTGGCTCCAAAGAGCTCATTTTCTGAGACCAGGCCCAGCACTGCAGCCTGGGCCAAGGACAGCACCACCACGGCGTCCGTCTGTGTCCCTGAGTCCATGAAGCCCTCCATTCCGCGGCGGCTGGCTAGGAGGGCATCGCTGCAGGGGAGAAGAAGGAGTATTAGTGCTGCTGGGCTAACAGAGGCTGTGTCTGGCCTGATGCCTTTCTACTTTGCTCTTGGGAATGGGACACACATGTAATTACAGGGAGCAATGACGCATCTGTGTGTCTGTCTCCTCGTTTGTCCTGTGGGGTGTCTGGGTAAGCCCCGCCCCTCCTGCCTCAGTCTTCCCAACTGTACAATAGGGAGGGTGAGTGTCTTCAGTGGCTCTTGAATAGGCCCCCTGAAGTTGTTCTCAGAACTCTGATTGAAAATGCTAAAAACAACCATTCTATGATGGTAAAAACTAGTTAAAACAACCCCTACTCAAACGTGCTACCCACCACATTCATTCCGGCATACAGAAGTCCCACTGGCCACGCTGCCAAGGCTATCAGCTTTGCACAGACCCGGGGCCTGTGCTGTGAGGGAGGTGTTAGACAAGTGTCACCGTGGCTGACACCTGGGCTGTGTGAATGGGGACACACACACACACACACACACACACAGCAAATACAGGACAACACACAGCAATAATTTAGGTGTTGGGGACTAGCTCAGTGTCACACATTTCAATATCTAAATTTACACTGACCAAAATACAACTTTTATCTGACTTAACACATCTGGCTCCCTGGTGGCCACCATACTCAGGACCCTGTGCTCTTGCACTAGGCCTCTGGTCTCACAGGTGCTAGGAAACTGCGCACACCTGCTCAAGTTCCAACCCCAGCAGGAGCATTCCAAGTTTGGGCCCAGTTAAGACCTTGTCACAGTAAAAACTCAGCTCAGTGTGAAGGCCCTGGGTTCCATCACTCCCTTGCCTCCTGGCCCTCCCAGAGGGGTTTGCCAGCTTTGGCCCAACCTGGGCTCCCCAGGACCATCATGTACCAGCCATGTGTATGTGGACGTGTGGAACCTCCTCTGGGCCCCAAGTCCCTAGGTCCTCAGGCCTGCATGGCTCAGCACCCAGCTCACACAGAGGAAGGCCTGGAGCTGCAAAGTGCCCCTGGACTGCAAGGCTGGCACACAGCAGCCAGTGGCCCTTCCTGAGGAAACCAGCCCAGGCCAGGGGCACCACCCGCCATCAGCTTCCCCTTCCTGCGGCCGCCTAAAAATACACAAGACAGGAATTTGGCTTCCTTGGAACAGGTCCTGAAGATTGCACTATCAAGCTTGCAGTGAGGCTTTCAGGTAGGGGAGAGAACTTTTGCAGCTCATGGTCCATCTGGAAAAGGATTTCCGCACACACACCATACGCTAGCTGTTAGAAAGGGCATGAGATGAGGAATCTGCAGTAGGTCTGGCTTTATATCCCAGCTCACTTACTCACAAGTGGCTAAGCAAAGTCACTTCAACATCACTTCTGCACCTCAGTTTCCCCATCTAAAGAATGGGGTGAGATACCCACCCAGGTAAAGGTGTGTGGGCTCCCGGTCACATGTGGGCCGAAGGGACTCTGATCATCACAGTCCTAACCCAGTATGAAGAGACCCTGAGATGGCCTGGAGCAAAGCTTTGGTGACACTAAGGATGATTATGGCACAAGAGCTCTGTGCTCAGCGCTAGGGCTGCGAGTGCTGCACCCTCGCCGAGGAGCAGGCCCTGCACACGGTGGCGGCAAGGTGAGTGAGGGGGCCCTGTCCCTGCCAGCCCCCAGAGGGGATCTGCTGTACCCACCAGTGCTGCCTATTTCCTGAGCAGGCTGGGGAGTGCGGCTGCCTCCCGTCGCCGCAGCCACAGCCGCCTCTGACACAGCAGCCCTCATGTGTCTGCTGTGGCTTTGAGCAAACAATGTGCTCAGCATTTTTTTCTAGACTTCCCTAAAGGCAGGACCCGCAAAGAGAAGAGGAACTGAGCACGGAAGCAAGGCCTGTGCTTGGGGCTGGGTACTGGATTTTGAGCTCAAATTGGGACCTGGGCCTCCAGGTCCACCTGGCCACTAGGTGCTACTTCAAGGGGACACTTGAGCCCTGCATCCATGCCACCCTGTCCCAGGCACATGCATGTGTGTGTATGCGCATCTGTGCACCTTCCGGTTATGCCCTGGGCGCTGCACGGCAGCAAGGGCAGAAAGCACCCTGTCTCCCTTGGGCCAGAGCCTGGGCCCCTCCTTATGCCATGGCTCCTTCTCACAGCTGTAGCTTTTCTGCTTCTGCTGCATGCCCCGTGGGTTGCCCAGGGCCTGAGCAGAGCCTGCCAGGTGCCCCCAGGCCCCTCAAGCACCTGCCCAGGGCCCCGGTGGCCTCTCCCTTCTTAGGGCAAGGCCTTTACCACCTGGGCTGTGGGCTCAGAGCAAAAGATTCTGAAAGGGCCTTGGGCCTTCCACAGCCTGGGCTGGTGACACCAGGTGTCCCTCAGCTCCCCACAGCTGGGACTCGTGTTCCCAAGGCACAGAGAAAGTAAATAAATGCTACAGACAGGGAGTGAGACACAGGAGCTGGCTGGTATGGCTGGTGTTGAGAGTGGGTCTGGGGGAAGGGAAG
>PVJX010015376.1:0-17953 GCA_004027295.1 Dolichotis patagonum | reverse complement strand
AGGGACACCAGAAGCCAGGACTGCCCTACTTCCCGGGTCTCAGTGTCACACCAGGCCAGGCCAGCCCCTGGGGAGGGCCCCACCAGAATTTCCCACCCCAGTTGCAGACCCAGCTCTGTGTCTCTCACTTCTACTTCACTTACTGCTTCTCCCACTTCCCTACTGCACCACAGTTCCCATAACCACTGATGTCAGCCCTGTGACCCTGGGCAAGTCTCCTGGCCCTGAGGCCTCAGTGTCCTCATGTGTAAAGTGGGCACAAGGGCCACTTGAAACATGGCATGTGTTACCCTTGTTTACCTGCCTGTGGTACAGGGTCCTCGCCTCAAAACACGGGGTGTCTTCTCTCATTCTCCACTTTCTTCCCTCCTGTCCCAGGGCGAGGTGGCCCTAAGGCCTGGCCTGGCCTGGTTTGGCGTTGGTAGGACAAGAGCCATTTTGAACCAACAGGCCCTGGTGACACTAGGATCTGTTTTGACCGACTCCCGGCACCAGGAAGACTGTCCAAAAGCTGCTGAAGACGCAGCACACTCTGACTGGATTATAGCTTGATGACCACCCCCCGAGGCCTGGTAGGTCCCAGCTCGCTGGGACCACTCAATAGTGACCAGGGCTTATGCTGCGGGGACTGATTTGCTTCCCCCACAACCCGTACTCGGTATTAAGCCCAGGGCTTGTCCACTAAGCTATTCCCCTAGCCCTTTTTGATTTTTACTTCTGCAACAGGGTCTTGCTGGATTGCTAAGCAGCTCAACTTGTGATCCTCCTGCCTCTGCATCCCAGAGTGCTGGGATGACAAGTGTGGGCCTCCAGTTCTGCTCTTGGTCCCTTGATGCTGTCCTTAAATCACCAGGCTCTAATCCTGCAACAGAGCCACTGATTTAATACACATTGACTGAGCCTATCAGGTACCAGGCCCTGTAGACCTCGGGAGTCAAGCAAAGCTCCTGCCCTCCTAGAGTGGGGCTGACGGGTCTTGGAGAGGTGGGAGACATCATCCTGCATGTCCCTGCTGGGCCTGAGTCACACAGACCTCTGGGTGGTGACCTGTCTTCCCCTTCTGGCCCATCTCCAGCTGCGCTCTGCCCTTTGCCCCAAGCAGAGGAGAGGGAGTTCTGGGCTCTGGACTCCGCCTGCAGCAAGGCCTCCCAGTTCCCCTGCCGTCCTCCCTGTGGACAGGAAGGTGGACCCCGGAGGAAGTGGAAGTGAGCGTCCAAGGTTTGTGCAAGCTGCGGCTCTTTGCCAGTCTCACTTCCGCCCAGGGGCTCGGCCTGGGCTCCGAGGTGCCGGGGATGGGGGTGGGGTAGCCCAGGACAAATGTGCAAGTCTCTTCCTCTCTGGAATTGACCTCTGCCTCAGCTTCCCCTTTTCTCTGTGGACAGATTTACTGAAGTCCAGCCCCAGCAGCCAGAGTGGCTAGGCTGCCAACCAGACAGGGATCTATCTGATGTTCCCCCTCCCCTCCCCTCCTCTCATTTATTTTTAAGTGGGGCCTTGAATATCTTGGCTAAAGTGATTCTCTTGCCTCAGCCTCCTAAGTAGCTGGAACTACAAGTATGTGCCACTGTGGCTTGCCTTCTACTTTTTAAAATATAAAGGAAAGTTGGCAGCATAAGCGCCTGCTTGGCAAGCACAAGGTCCTGAGTTTGATTCCCAGAATTAAAAAAAATTTTATATATATATATCTCAGGTATAGTGGAGCAGGTCTGTAAGCCCAGCATTTGGGAGGCTGAGGCAGGAGGATTGCTGTGAGTTCAAGGGCAGCCTAAACTATAGTGAAACCCTGTCCAAGAAAAAAAAAAAAGGGAAAACAGGTCTAGGAGGGAAGGGACTGGTTCAAGGTCCCACAGTGAGATGGTGCTCAGGTCTCTGACCAGCCACTTCCCCTCAGCCTTGTGTCTGAGAGACACTGTGCATACCTGACCGAAGGCCATCCTATCAGGCCCCTCTCCTGCCCCGCACTGATGGGCCTCTGCCAGGACTGTCCTTCCTCGGCACTAGAAATTCCCTGGCATTTTCCCTGCCCTGTGGCATCTCGAGGGCCCCTTCCCTGCCCAAAACACTGCTAGGATGGCTGATTCTGTTTTAGTAACGAGGGCCTTGTGCATGGAGCTGCAGCCCACCCCTGCCAGGTCACATTCTGCATCCCTGTGGCTATGCCCAGGGGTCTGGTCAAACACTAGTCTAGATGGCAGTATCAAAGGACTAATCCCACTTGGTGAAGCAGGGAGCCCCCAAGGCATGGGTAGGCCTCATCTGATCAGTGTAAGTCCTTACAAACAAAGCCATCTTTCCCCAGAAAGAAGTCTGCCTCCAGGTGTAACCTACAAACCCGCCCAAGTTCCCAGCCTGCCAGCCCCCACAATCGCATGAGCCAATTTCTCAAAATAATCTGTGTACCCCTCTCTCCCCACATACATCTCCTCTTGCTTCCACTTCTCTGGTGAACTCCCACTGGTACAGTCACATTGATTCCTAATTAGATCTGTTTAGGCGGCCCATCCCCCCAGCCACAGATGTGGACAGCGGGCTTGGGGAAGATGGAGGGCAGAGAGGGAATGAGGGGGAGACGTGGGCATGAGGAGGAGGGAGGGCAGCCACCAGTTGTCACCTTGGGACCAAGCACGGATGAATGAGTGAGACTGAGAGGGAGACTGTGATGCTCAGGACTGTGCCATCTCAGATCTCAGAAGCCAACCCAGAAGCCATGGCCCCGACCCAGGGTGGACACGTCATGCTCTTTACTGCTAGGGAGGGACACCAGCTTCCCTGGGGCAGGACGGCGGCCTGCTGGAGACCCTTTGCCAGAGCTGCTTTGGCCTTGGTCCTCAAGGCCAGTCCTACAGTCTTCTCTGAGGGGTTGGAAAAGGTTCAGAGACCCTCCTGTCTAAGGCCATCATTTTACAGATAGGGAAACTGACGCACACTGCCCCCCTGCCACAGAAACCCTTGACTCTCAGTTTGTTTCCTCCCCCTCTAATCGTGATGCCCCACATGACCTGCAATGCTAGGGGGCCATGGGACATGGGAAGTGAGGAGTTCCACCACTCAGCCCTCCTGCAGGACGTCGCTTAAGCGTCCTGGCCTGTGCCTGCCCCTTGCCCTCAAACACCCAAAGAGTCTGCCAAGGAACAGTGAACCAAAACAAGCACCAGGCCCGCACCTTGGTTGCAATGGGGTGTGCAGTGCTCTTCCCCGTTTCCACCCTTCTGGAGTCCCCTAAACCAGGCCTGTGTCCCAAGTTCTGAGCAGCTTCAAGTTTCCTTTTTGGACCTTATAACTTGCAATGATCTGTAAATGCAAACACTTGGTTAATCTTTGGCACTAGTAGATGACCGACTCCCTGAGAGCACACCTTGGCCTGTCTGTCCAGCAGTGACAGCGTGCATCAGTGCCTTTTTGAGAAGAGCCATCTGTGGAGCTGAGAGTGTAGAGAGGCCCTGGCTTCAGCAGAAACCTTGGGCCTGGGTTCTGTCCTGAGCTGCAGGACCGGTTCTGGTTCCCCAGCCAGTCTCAGGTTTCTGGAAGGCTCTGTCTCTCCTCCAAAGCCAGAAGCAAAAAGTACCTTGGTTCCTCAAACAAGAATGCTCTGCTGGACCCCAGAGTTACCAGCCTAATGTGACAGGGAGAAACAAACAGCACCTTGGCTTCTGCATTTGAAGGGTCAAAGATAAGACTCAGGAGTAGCCGAAGGTGTGAGCAGTTGATGGAAAGTTGGGTCCATCACTAGCGTGTGCTACCCCTACACCCCACAGGCCTGATCACAGGGGTGGGGAGTAGCAATGGTGACTTACAGCTGTGGAAACCGAGGCAGTCCCCACAGGCAGGTGGAGAGGGCCCCGTCTGTCTTGTCGGGTCTCGGCGAGGCTGCGCTTTCTGGGTGGCGTCTTTCTCCTCTGCCAACCTCAGGTCAGACCTGGAGCCCCTTGTGGCTTCCTTCCCCCTCTCTGAGCCTTGTCTCGAGCTCCTGCCTCCCTCCCTCCTAAGCCCTCCATGCTGGCTCCATCCTGTCTTCCTCTCCCTCTATCCCTCCCCTCTTCTGTTTCCGTGGCAACCCCATCCTCCGCTCTGCCGCTCGGTCCTGCGATCCCATCGCATCTCTTTCCTCTTTCATCTCTCTGTGCATCGTAGGGCAGAGCCCAAATCGCCCCCATGTCCTTTGCTTCTGGCCTCTCGCTACCTTTTACTGTCCTTTTATCTCCTTCAATGTTCTCTTGTCATCCCAGGGTGACATTTATTTACCTCTTGCTTAAAAATAAAAAAGAAAGGAAAAGAAACCCTATTCCATCAGCCCTGGCTTTTCCTGTCAGCCCTGGCTCCCTTTCTCTTGGGGCCTCTCCAAGGGTCCGAGTCCCCACAGTGCAGGTCAGAACACACTCCTTGCCCACCACGATGGTGCTTTCCTGAGCAGCAGAAGGAAGGAAGGAAGAAAACACACAGCCAGACTTGGTGGCACATGCCTATCATCCCTGTGCTTTGGGAGGCTGAGGCAGGAAGATTCCAAGTTGGAACCTAGCCGGGGCAACTTAATGAATGTCTCAAAATGCAAAATAAGCCTAGCACCTAGGAGGCTGAGGCAAGATCACCTCAAGTTCAAGAACAACCTGGGCTACATAGTTGAGTGTATTTCAAACAAAACATAATGCAAAAATCAGTAAGGGCTGGGATGTAACTACACACAGGATGGCAGGTGTGCATGGGAAGGCTCACTCCATGGAGAGGTGCTGAGCTCCCCAAAGGTCAAGTTAAGGGAAAAGCCACAACTCAGGGTGTAGCTACAACATGACTTAAGCCCGCCCCCAAAGTCCCCCACAGGGCTGCCACGGCAGGAATTCCCTGAAGTGCGGGGAAACCTAACCATGCCTTCCTCTGCCAGCCCACTTTGCCTTGTGACTGAGACCAGGCTGAGGCATGCAGCCAGCAGATCTTCCATCTAAAGGTGGTGAGAACTTTCAGTGCTGCAGAATCTTGATGGCGGAGGTGTAGCTCTGGGCAGAGTTTTGCCTAGCATTTGCAGGGCCCTAGATCCCACCCCAGCCCCACCTACAAAGCCCTCTTTACGGTGGTCCTCACTGCCCCAAGAGGAGCAGGCCCTCCATGGTCCTGCTGAAGGCAGAATCAAGCACTGCCTGCCCTTTGTAGTCTCTTTCTAGCCATCATTAACTGAGTCCCCATTTCAATTTTCATTTCACAGATGAGCACACTGAGGCTTGGAGAAGCTGTTATCTGTCTAAGTGACAGAGCCACCAAGAAACACAGGCAAGGCCTGAGCTGACTGCAGTCTGGCTCTTTCTCCCTGCACCTCCACCCCTGTCCCATCTGCCCCTTGCCCAGCCTCTTTCCGGCTTCTCCATAGCTGTGTTTAATCTTGAGTGATCAGAAATGACAGGAGAAACAAAGGCCAGGGGACAGATTTACCAGGAAAATAAAGCAAGCCGATTATGGCTGTGGTCCCAGTGTTGCAACATGTCAGGGAGAAGAGATCAGCTGGTGGAAAACAGCATCAGGTCCCTTAGAAATGTAAGTCGCACGGAGAGGAGGGACCTGGGTCTGGAGGGGCCCACAGGATGCCGCTGAGAACCCTGCTGGTGCATGCAGAGGTGTGGGGCTGGTGTCCACCAGGACCCCAAGACCTGGACTCAGAGGCCAGCTAGAGAGCCTGCCCAGCGTGCCGTGCCCGTGACTAACAGCTGTAATGGGATTTGGTGTCCTTGTCTGCACTGAGAACAGAGACAGCACAGACGCTATGAGGTCATATTACAGATCATGGCATTTTGGCAACGAAACCCACTTGACAGAGGAAGAAACTGAGGTCCAGGAGTTGAGGACTTGAGGACTTGTTCAAGGTCACTAGATACACCAGGGTATCAGGAGGCCAAGTCTAACCTCCATGGTTAAAGGAGATAAGCCAGGTGTGGTGGCACTCACCTGTAATTCTGCGCTGTGGGAGGCTGAGGCAGGAGGATCATAAGTTCTAGCCCAATATAGATAACTTAGTGAGACTCTCTCTCTCTCAAAAAAAAATTAAAAACAATTTTTAAAAGTTATACATGAGATGGCTGGGGATGTAGCTCAGTGTGAAGGCCTTGGGCTGATCCAATCCCCAGTGCCACACACAGGTGTGCACGTGCACACTCACAGAAAGTGACAGAGACACGGGAACTACAGCAAGACTGGCGCATCGAGGACTTGCTCCTGTACCCCTTCCCTCATCGTCCACTCCAGGGGCCAGGCGGGGGCTGGGTGACGGTGGGGCACAGAGATCGAGTGTCCCAGGGACCTCAGTTTGATTAGAGACAAGATTAAGAGCCACCAAACAAGAGTGCAGAATATCAGATGGAATAAACATAAAATGTGGGGTACCATGAAAGCACAAAAGAATTACACTTTTTTTTTTTTTTGGTGCTGGGGATCGAACTCGACCTCACGTTTGCCAAGCAGGCACTTATGCTGCTGTGCTAAACCCCCGGCCCTATGTCTTTTTTTTTTTTTTTTAACTTAAGGCATCAGATACATTCTTTCACGGGGACCAGCGCTCTGGGAGACACACTCAGAGCCTGGGCTGCACAGACTATGGCCTGAACCTGACCCTAGCACCTGGCTTGTGTGGGCCTCAGCCTGTTTGTCTGTGGCCTGGGGTAAGAGCTCCCCCTGCTCAGAGAAGGGTGAGTGCTCTGTGAGCTAATGAGAAAAGATCTTTGGGGTGCAGTGCCTCGGTTGGGTGGAGGAGCCCGGCTGGCTAGAAAGTCTCTCACCAAAGGCCCCCGGTGACAACAGGTCCTTCCCCACAACGAGGATGAGGAGGAGCAGTGGGTAGCAGCGGTGCTGGGGCTCCAGGCCACACAACGCCCAAGGCAGCACTCTCGCCCTCCCTGCAGCCAGTGTGACTCATCCTGAGCTGCCAGCCCCGCAGGGCCCCTGGCAGCACTGCCTCCCGAAGCCGGCGCTGTAATCAACATTTATTTTGCTGTCACCCACACACCCAGCTCAGTCCGGACTGATGCCAGGAGAGGAACGGAGGATGCCACTCTCATTCACGTAATGCCGCCGTGGTCTGGGGGGAGGGACGGCTGGTGCGCCGTCTCGGCTGGCAGTGTACACACGCACACGCCAGCCACGCGCCGCCCTCTGTGCAGGCTGTCATCCCCAGCAGGCGGGGTGACGCAGTGAATGGAGCTTCGTGCAGCAAGGACTGAGCAGGGGTGGGAGTCCAGGTGCCCACACTCAGCCGCAGCATGGATGGAGAGGGACAGCATATGAGAGGCCAGGGGGTGCCAAGGGCACCAGGAAGAGGCCACCAGGGGGCTGGAGCTGGCCCTCACCAAGAACAGATGAGGAGGTGGCTGGAGCCTGCAGCAAAGGGTCAGAGTGGTCACGGGCAGGGGTCATGGGCAGGTCCCTTGAGGAGGAAAAGCCCAAGAACAGGGAGGGGAGACACCCAAAGGGCCAGGGGAAAACTGGCCTCTTCTCCAATCTGGATCACAATGGCTGACACTTAGGAGCTTGAGAGGTGGCTCGGGGAGGTGGGTGCTGGGCGCCTTGTTCCAACAGGCTGAGATGCAAACACACGCACGGGACCTAAATGTCACAATGATTTCAGTGGCAGCGACTAACGCCAAACAACCAGCTGTCTGCCCTTCCCTAGAGGTTTTGGGAGTTTCCTCATGACTCTCCCTGCGATGGGGTCTGAGGGCACCTGGGGCAGCTCAAGTGGTGCAGTGGGGTGCAGAGTGGGCCCCCTGGCTTGTGCTAAGAGTCTGGTTGGCCACTTCCTAGCTGTGCAGCCTGGGCCAAGTTGCTTCTCTCTCAGATCTCAGAGCCTGTTTTCTCAGTTATAAAGTGGGAGCTGCCTCTCCCATAGGATGATGAAAAAGATTAAGTGCTGTGAGAGAGTATGCCCTGGCATGAGAAATGGTCACTCCTAGCCCCCCCACCCAGTACTGGGGCCATTCCATTATGTTTTTATTTGAAGGCAGGGTCTTGCTAAACTGCCTAGGCAGGACTTGAACTGGCCTCAGCCTCCCAGATACTGGGATCACAAGGGTGCACCACCACACCTGGCTCTTCCTGGGTTTAACTATCACAAATATATGTATACACAACATGAATCACCTTGGGATTTGGAATATTCTTCTGATCACTAAAATTACTGAAACCTAAGAAGACCAACCAAATCAGGCCCAAGCAGGGACAGAGAGATGTTAGCAACTAACCTCAGTGCTTGAAGTTCAAGCTCAAGTTCTTGGCCCACGGGCAAGTCCTGAGTTGCCAGGGTGCTCGTGGGGCTATGAGGACTCCTTCCTCGAACCCTCAGGTGCTATCTCTCTTCTGAAATTTCACGACTCACTCAGGCTCAAAGCCCCCAAAGACCACATTTCTCAATGAATCCCCAAACCCAGGGTTGCCAGGCATCTTTGCCTGGGAATCACTGGATACTGGCTTGGTCCCCCTAGCTGCCAGCTGGGATTGCCCAGCCCTCAGCAAACAGCCTGGCTGGGTCCCATGAGGGCAGGCAGCAAGGCCCAAAATTATGATCCCCCACCTCCAACCCATGCTGACCCCAAGCCTCAAACTAAAGAGCCCAGAAAGCTTTCAGGAGGTGAGGGCCATCCTCTCTGCCCCGGGCCTGGCTCACGCCCCTAGTCACCCCCCCCCCCTTGCTCTTGCCTGTGCTGCTCTTCCCCTGCTACCGACAGCAGCCAGGTTGGCTGCCCTGGGTTACTGCCCCAGCTGTGCCAACTCTAAGTGAAATGCATCAGTTCCAACCACAGGGTGTGGTTGGCAGTAACATCACCACTTTACAAATGGAGAAACTGAGGCATACAACAGTTAAGAAAGGCTTCAGGTGTGTCCAGCCTGTGGCCCTGGACAGGGAGTAATACCGTCAGAGAAGACTGTTATTATGGGACTTCTAGCAATATTTTTCATGACTCAAGTATGGGGACTCAAGTGACAACACAGGTGACAATCAAACGCTGTGTAGGGGAGGGTGCCATGTAAGTTCCACCTCCTGCCCCACCAGAATCAGTTGACCTGAAACCCAAACGTGTCAGACATCACACATATGCGTGCAACTTGGTAAACTGCACACAGTGACTACGGATATAACAAGATTTCACCTACTTATATGTGAGTGTGCCTGAGAAGACATGTTTACTGACATAGGTTTCCTTTCTTTCTTTTATTAAACATTTGTTTCAGATAGAGCTCACTTTGTAGCCCAGGATAGCCTTGAAATTGGGCGGCAATACTCCTGCCTCAGCCTCTAAAGTGCTGGGATTACAGGCACGCACCACCATGCTTGGTGCATGCCTGTAATTTTCTTGCTTGGGTAGATTTTCTCACTTATTAGATTTAGGCTTGTATTATTTCATAAAACAACTTAATAAGTTAAAATAAACTGGAATAATTTCTGAGCAGCTGTGGCATACAGCTACAAAAATACGCTAAATAGTGTTTTGCTTATGATATTATTAAAGTTCCTTATACAGCACTTCTAGCATTAGAAAAATAAATGGTTAATTATTTGTTAATTTTTGAAATGTATAGAGCTGCAATCAGACATCCGACTCAAAGAAAAACTCAACCATGTCTCTTTACTAGACTTTCCTGAAACCAATCTTCCTGAAGGAGAACAACCCTCTTCGCGACCACCTCTTCACGCCATCACTCCCAGTAGTGTGCTCATTTGCAAAGCGCACGACGAGGAGAATCAGATGAAAAATGTGGGGACTCAGAGCCACAATCGCTTCCACACTAGTGCCACAGCAACAAATTACCCCACTAGTTTCACGCTTGTGCTGTCCTATAAAAAAAAAAATTTGTAGTTGGGTGTGGTGACACACACCTGTAATCCCAGCCCTTGGGAGGCTGAGCCAGGAGGACTGCAAATTTGAGCCCAGTGTAGTCAACTTTGTACAATCCTGTATCAGAATCTTAAAAATTTATAAAAGGGCTGGGGAGCTGTCTTAACACAGGAGCTTGGGTTCCGCATTCCATGCCTAGCACTGAAAAAACCACCAAATAAGTAAAATAAAATTTACAATGGACATAAACAGAGTTGTTATTTATTAACTGTGTTATATATTTTTGTACGGGACCTAAGACAGCTCCTTTTCACTCAGTGTAGCCCAGCCCCCCCCCCCCAGGCTGGACACACACCTACTGCAGAGCTTCGTTCCTTCAGGATGGTCTCAGAGATGACAACAGCTTTTAATAGCTCGCCCTTCCTTCCTTCCTTCCTTCCTTCCTTCCTTCCTTCCTTCCTTCCTTCCTTCCTTCCTTCCTTCCTTCAAGACTGAGCCTCACCATATTATCCAACCCCTGAGCTCAAGTGACTGTCTTGCCTCAGCCTTGCAAATAGCTGGCACCACAGCCACCACGGCTGGCCTATCCTTAGGATCGGGTTTAGCTGCGTCAACAATGCAGCACACATCCATGCAGACCCGACTGATGGAATAGCAGCTGTGAGGCTTAGAAACACATTTGGTCTGCTATATCCTTGGATTCCATACCTAAGGGTTCAACCAATCAACTGTAGACTGAAAATATCTGGGGGGTGGATTTGAAAAATATTTGGAAAAGTGTCCCACTGTTATCAACATGATATAGTGAGGCCAGGGCAGCTGTGTCTGGGCCAAACCTGTCCTGGTTTCTTTGCTTTGTTTTGTTTTTGTCATTGTTCCCTAACTGGTACAGTGTAAGAGCTGGTTATACTGTATCTGGGGCAAGTCGTCTAAAGATGGTTTCTGGTATATGGGAGGCTGCGCCTAGCTTACCTGTCAAGACCATGGCAACTTTGATGAGGGACTCGGGTATCCGAGAGTTTTGTCTCCAAGGTGGGTAGGGCCTGGAACCCTTCGTCCATGGATAGATACCCTGGGAGAATGACAGTGATTTCAAAGACACAGCGCTGGGGCGGAGCTCAGGGATAGGCACCTGGGTCCCACCCTGGTTCCACCAGAAGAATTACATTAAATTGAAATGAAAGCCAGGTGGCAGTAGTGCTGGCTTGGAGTCTGGCCTGGGGCCGGCAGCCCCAGCCTCCTCCTCTCTACCAGGAGCTGGGCCCTCAGCACCTGCCCCCCATCATGCAAAGTGCCCCTGCAGCAGAGCCTGGCAGCCCCAGTGTCACTACTATTATTAGCCTGGTGATTGCCTGGGGCCATCCAGCCAGTTCCTGGAGAAGCAGAGTCCTGGGTGCCAGTTCTTAAAGGGGAACTGACTGGTCCCTTGTCACTTGGGAAAGCAGGACCTTGGAAATGCTCACCATTGAAGGCTCTCAGCCTCACTCCCCAGCCGTCACCAGGCCAAGCTGCCTCTGGGTGCAGCCTTTGTGGGTGTCAAGAAATATTCTGTCACAAACTAGAAAAACCTGGTGGCTAGCTAGGTCTGGCCCAGCAGGGTCAAGCTCCACCAGCAGGCATCTCACAGATAGAGTCAGGAGGAGCAGTGGGGGCCGGATGCTGGGGGCTCCCTCCATCCTGTCACACACATACCTCTGCCCACGGCCCACGGCCCAGCCATCCACACCTAGTTCTGTGCCTCCCCTCACTCCTTAGGGTCTCGCTATGTAGTCCTGGCCGGCCTCAACCTCAGGCTGATCCTGCTGCTCCTGCTCCAGTCTCCATGTGCTAGGGTTACAGATGTGCATCGCCACACCTGGTCCTTCCCCAGCTGGTCTCTGCTCTCTCATCTAGAGGGGACTTCTCAGGGACACACCTGTGCCTGCTGTCACTAAAGCCTCCACCCAAGCCCTTGAGGCACCCAGTTGTCACACCTTCTCTCCTCTTCACCCTGTCCTGCCTCCAAACACCTCCCATCCTTGAAGCCCTTCACTCTCAGCACCCAGTGAATGTGGACAGTAACAATTTTTTCCTCCTGATAATCCAGAGAGATAAGATATCACAGTGCCTGCACTCAAGGAGCCACGACAGAGGACTGCTTGACATAGCAGGTTGGTAACTGCAACGTGAAAGTCTCAGAAGGGGTAAAAGGGGTGCATGATTAACTACATGGGAAGTTAAAGTGAGAGGTGGTCCCCACATAGGGTGTTGTAGGTTTTATAGGAGTTCAGCAAGTAGACTAAAAAAGGAGTATTCCAGGGGGAGGAAGCAGTGATTATGAAGGTACAGAAGATCACAGGGGCTTAAACTGTGGCCTAGCTGGGCAGAAACACACCATGAACCCCTAGTTCCACAGTGAGATGTAGCCCCTGGGGCTGAACAAAGTAGGGATACTGGTCCGTGGTCCACTGAACCTGCACCCAGACGTGGAGCCCCGTGCAGCAGATGGAGTGTGTGTCCAGCCTCATGTGCCTGACGGACCTGCGTGCCAGCTCCTGGGACAGGCTCCTGTCTACAGGCTTACAGGACAATAAAGAAGCCAGCACAAAAGTAAAGTGATATGTTTTGATAATTCAGGAAAACCTGACTGAATGCTCTCAGTAGCTCACAGGTGACATTTAAAGATCCCTCTGACTAATGCGTCAGACATTTATGTTCCAGTCACAAAGCATGTCAACGCCTGCCACCCAGAGGCCGGGCCTCTCTTCTTGCGTTCCATTGCGCTCAGCCACATGCCCACTGTCGCTGGACAGTAGCCCCGACTCCAGGGCTCCAGGCCCATCCTCTGTGCCCACATGTGAGGCTTGTGACCCCTGACAGCCACACACATGAGAACACCTCTTCTTCCCTTCAGCCCCTGCCAGTGCTCTCATGGCCTCTACCAAGGCCCCTGGGCTGGGAATACTGATGCCAGGCTCCTCCAGAAAGGAGGAGGTTTGGGGGACCCGAATTCACCTCTGACCTTCACCTCAATGTCAGCCTGGCTGGGGCCAGGCAGACATGAACATATCTGGGGCCAGCTGTGCCACTGTGCTGGCTGCACCATGCAGGGCCCCTCTCCAGTGATTCACAGGTGCTCAGCACAGCAGGGCCCCTGGGCCCGCACCCTGCGTTCTTCAAGGGACTGGGGAACAGTGGCGTCCCACACAGGGCACCCCGAGAGCAGGAGCAGAGAAAAGCACTCACAGGCTCCCTTCCTCAAACAAACCCACTTCTCTACTTGTCCCTTCCCCGGAAAACAGAAGCACTATTCAAAAGGGAAAAGAAGAAAGAAATTTTAAAAAGAGGCAAAAGAAGAAAAAAAAGAGATACTGAATAGAAGAAGAAGAAAAGGGAGGAAAAAAAGAGAGCGATCCCGGGGGAGGCGTTTCGAGTGCAGAATGAAAGGCAAAAGTGAAGCGAAGGAGAGCGGAGACACAAAGGGCGGGGGAGAGAGAGACAGAGCTTTCAAAGAAAGAATGTTCTGGCTGAATACAGCGTGCAGGGCAGAGGCGCGCTTGAAAAGGAGCAGCCCGATGCAGTGACCCCTCATTCACAGGAGGTGCCAATCACAGCGACAATGCAAACCCTTTCTTCTTTTCTCCTTCTCTCCTTTCTGGGGAGGGAGAGGCTGAGAACTGCAAGTTAATTTCTCAAAGTACAAAAAATAAATTCGGCTCTACTAGAGAAACATCAAAGAACTGCTGGCAAGGCTTCCCCCCAAAACTCAGGACACCCCCAAGAACAGCGCTCCCTTGCCGGGGTGCCCTGGGCTGGTGGCCATCAGCTTTATTTCAGGGTCAGCTGCCCTTGCCCTGGCCCTGTCCCCAGTAGTCCCGGGTGCACAGCGCACCAGAGCTGGAGGCCTGGCAGGCTGCTCTGTTCCCCACAAGGGTACGAGACCCAAGGAGGGGTGCCCAGGATGCCCTGGAGCTGGACGGCTTGGTGACTCACTCTGCTTGGTCTGTGTCCCCCTAGGTCACCTTCTGTGCACACAGGGGAGGTGACAGGTCCATGGTTGAGGTGTGGAACGAATGACATCTCAGTTAGCCCTGGGACCTGGTGGCTGGAGAAGGGACTGGGGAACAGTGGCGTCCCACACCGGGGGGGGGGGGGGACTTCTCCAAGAGCCTGATCAGGCCCAGTCCTCGGTCCTCCTTCCTGGAGGGTGAGGGCAGTGGGACAGCTCTTCCTGCCAGCTAATGACTGTCAGGTCAGTGTACCTGACAGGCCCCTGGGGACTCTGAGGCTTGCTCTGACAACACAGAGCTGAGACCTAAAGACTGCAAACAGCCAGGCAGCCTGGTCAGCCACTGGCTTCCTTTTTCCTGCCTCCCGATAGTGGTTACAGGACACACTGGAGTGGAACGTGGCTAGGGCTCAGCTCTGGGGAACGGCTCTCCGACTTGTGAGCAGATGTCTCCCCAGTGTCCCTCTGAGATGGCAGGTAAATGGGCCTCACCTCTCCTTTCTTTGTCTTGCCGTCTCTGGCCCCTCCTGTCTCTCAGGACCTAGTGTGTCATGACAAGGCCTCCGATGGGGTCACCTTTCCATGGAGGCTGCTTTTTCCTTCTGATCGCCCATGAGCCAGATAAAGAGAAACGAGAAGTACCCGGGAGCAGAAAGGCTGCGGGAGGAAGACTGATTGGTTTATTGATTGATTGATCGAGCGCGTCTCTGCCTGCCTCGGCTACAGAGCCTTCAGCTGGTTCTCAGCTGGTGCGGAGCTCTTCGGTGTGGACCAATGGGGGCTTAGATGCCTGAGGCCCAGCTGGCGTGTGTGGGGGCACAATGGATCAGGGAAAGGGGCCCCCAGCTTTGTGGGAAAGATGGTAACAAGTTGGAACAACCCCCAGAAAAGCCTCTAAACTCCACCAGGAAGCTGGAGACAAGGGGCAGAAGTTAAATACATAGAAAAACGGGGCATAAAGTTAACAGCACCACCTGCAGCCATCATCACCCTTGCAGTTCAATTTGAAATATGCACATTTCAACAAATATTTATTGAGCCAGGCATGGTGGCACATGCCCGTAACCCCAGCACTCAGGAGGTTGGGGCAGGGGGATCACTGCAAGTTCAAGGCCAGCCTGGACTACAAATTGAGTTCAAAGCCAGCCTGAACTGAAACGCAAGACTGAGACCAAAAGAAGACCCACCCACCAAAAAAAAAAGTTTATTGAGCACATATTCTGTGCTAGCCAACTCTTCTCTTGTGTATTTCTAGGGTAAATAAAAACCAGCCCTAATCTCAGGAACTTCGGGAGTAGTAGAAGCAACAGGTAAGAAGACAAGCAGCTACAACTGACTGTGCAAAAGGCTGTGTTAAAAAAGGAACCCATAAGGAGGAGCCCAGAGGAGGCAGTTCTGGGGAAGTGTGGTCAGGAAGCTTTTTCAGAGGAGGCCCCTGGAGTTATTTTAATATATGAAAGTGACCTACATGTCTACTTGAGAAAGCCTCAAAGAATATCACTGATGAGATAACTGGTGTCTAGAAAAAAAATTGCTGATCAATTAACTGATAGATATAATACTGATAGATTTTTCTGGACTATGTTTATTGAGAGGAATCGGACATAGGCATAGAGAAAAATAATATGGTGAGAACTGCAGAGACAATAATTGTTTTTCTACAAGAAGTTATTATAGCTCAGTGCTAGCCTCAGCAGTGAATAGTACTTATGCCACAGATTTAACCCAAAATTGTGATTTCGCAATATTAGTAGAAAGGGGAAATGACAGGGTGGTAGAGAGAGAAATCCTTACCCAGAGGACTATGGAGGCAACACATACGGTCGTAGCTGGTAAATCAAGCAGCAGGAGAAATGTAATTCTTTCAGAATATGTACGTGAGCTACAGGAGGGAGGGACTGAAGGTCCTGCGAGTGTGACTGGTCGGTTGGAAGGCTGGGGTGGGGCAGTCAAGTAGGGCGGGGCCTGCTGCTGTCACCCTTATCCCATCAGTACTGAGGTGGTGTAAAAAGTTCCTCAGGAGTGAGCAGGTAGAGCCAGGGGTGGTGGCACATGCCTGTAATCCTGAGAATCTGGGAAGGCTGAGGCAGGAGGATTAAAATTCAAGCCCAGTTTGGGCAATTCAGCAAGACCTTGTCTCAAAATGTAACAAAAAGGGGGTGGGGATATGGCTTAGTGCAAAGGCCTCAGGTTCAATCCCCAGTACTGGAGAAGGAGGATTAGACTGGGTAGAATTCAGGGAGCTCCTGCCCAAGGTGACAGCATTAGGTGAACCAGATAGGAGGGGATACAGCATGGGGAGACCCGGAGAAAAGGGGCGAGTGGACCTAACGACAAGCCAGGAGCACGAGACACCTCCCTGACGATGGGCGGGGACCCCCCACAGACTGGAATCCCTGCTGTATGCGATGGTCTTCTCTTTAAAACTGTAAACACATTAAACAGTGACATCCTACTTGTCCTATGTCCCTTCTCTGGCAACCCTCTCCTCGCCCACCAGAGCACACCAAAAGCTAAGGACGCCAGGATCAAACTCTATATGGGTGCCCTAAAGACAGGCTTCCATGTCCCAGACACCCGGGGCTCGGAGCCTGGGTGCTCACTAGTGAGTGTGGTTTTCTGATCTCCTGGACCTGGGGAGATGCAAGTGGCAAATCCGAAGGAGAAGCAGAGAGATAGGAGGGGTGTGACAGGCTTGGCGCAGGACAGGGCGCAGGGTAAACATGACCAAATGGCAGTGTAGGGCCATTTGAGCCGAGGTAAGCAGCTCCAACAGTGCTGTCCCTCTCTTTAGCACAGAGGCTCAGGCCTACACCTTGGAGGCAAGTATCACATTCAGGATTCCCAGACGCAGGAGCTGGCAGAGTGGTGCAAGGATTGTATCAAGTTCGAGGCCAGCCTGGATTAGTGAGACCCCATCTCAGAAAAAAATTCTCAGACTCAGGAAAGTATGCTGGCAGGATTTGGCAAATTGGCCTACCATGCAACTTATCTCGTCTTTGTGCAACTTCACCCAGATTCCACTGTAGCAAGCATCCCCAGAGTGTGATGGAGCTGGGCTCTGGTCCATTCTGCCTAACACTGTGGACCTGGGCACAGCTTCAACCTCTCAAAGTCCGGTGAAATGAAGGTAACACTTGCCCGACCGGTCCGGCTTGCTGTGAAGTAATCTTTACAGTCAGGTGGAACATTATTATAAATATAATGTTACCAAAGCCGAACAGGACATCCCATGACTCACACCAGGACAGGGAACACAGGTGAACCCCCAACTCTGTGTATGTATCCTCTGCCTTAGGACCTTCTTAGACACAATGAAGCAATTTTCAGGCAAGTTTCAAAACTATGGAAACTTTACATTCAGGCAGACAAACACAGCTGGCGGGCGAGGGCTCCTCAGAGTCAATGTCACACCCACACGTCCACACAAAGCAGGGGGACTGTCCTGGATTAAAGGAAGCTAAACAAGCAACCGAATGCAATGCACAAGGCTTGCTGGATCAGAGAAAGAACCACAAAGACATTTATGGAGGTCAACTGGAGAAACGAACAGTACTATATATCAGGTGATATTATCAAATAATAGTGACCTTTTAGGTGTGATGAGGTTCCTGTGGTTGCCCAAGGGAGATATCCTTGCTTCTGAAAGATACCTGCTGAAGTACTGGGGTGGGGGAAACTATTGTGCCAGCTGCAACTTGCTCTCAAATGACACATCAGAACCATATGACAGCCAGGGATACAGCTCAGCAGTACAGCGCCTGCCTGGTGCTGTAGCTTAGCACAAGGTCCTAAGCCTGATTCCTAGTACAAAAAAAAAAAAAAAAAAAAAAAAAAAGAGGAAACACACCATGGGGGTGAACTGCAACACATTGAGTCTATGGGGCCTTTAGTTTGTTTCCCAACCTGTCCCCAATGCTCATAGCCAGTCATGCTCATAGCTCAGACATACACACCTATAACCCCAGCACTCTGGGAAACTGAGGCAGAGGATTTTAGTTTGGAGCCCAGCCTGGGCAATTTAGTGTTTTAGCAAGACCTTGTCTCAAAAGATTTAAAAAGGGCTGACGATGTAGCTCAATGAAAAGGTTGTAGATTCAATATCCAGTGCCACAAAAAGAGAGAGGAGAGGAGAGGAGAGGAGAGGAGAGGAGAGGAG
>PVJX010015375.1:0-42683 GCA_004027295.1 Dolichotis patagonum | reverse complement strand
TCGTAGCATCAAAAGGCTGAATTTTTGCCTCTAGCTGATGTAGTTTGTGCTTCTGGTCAGGCACAAGTGGAGGAGAAAGCATGGACCCAGCACCAGGACTCACTGCACTGGCTTCGTATATGTGTGCGCTTACAATATATGGTATGACAGATTGCTATGTGCAGATTTCACGTGTGTGAAACTCTTTAAGAGTAAGGTCAAGGAGTTGCTTCTTCTGGTAGGATGTAGTGGGGGCTAGGAGGCACATGTGGGTCAAGCAGACTCAGTGGTGCTGCTCCACATAGAATTTGACTTGACCTGAAACAGGTTTACCATTTGGGTGTGATTCGGCCTTGCATTAAAGGCTCAGGCACGACTGCCTCTGCAACTGGGGCATGATATTTGTGTGAATAGTTCAGGTCCGCCCATGGAAGCCCTGTAAATGAAAGCCTGGACTTCTGCGTTCGTTGGTTTGGGAAGCAGCTGCCCAGATACGTCTTTTACCACTGATGTGCTCACATCCAGAGTCCTGCAGCCAGACATCTTTCACTGAGGCCTTTCATGTTCTGCAGTAGGTCTGGTCTAGGATTTTCTCTAAATAGCAAACTAATGCAAGTGAATTCAGAAAACCCCTTGGCACCTCCCTGTAGATCTTCAGTCCACTCCATTTTATTTTGTCTCTGAGCCTCCACTCAAACTACTCTTTTCACACTGTGTTTCTTGACCTACTAGTATTGTTTGACTCCATTGATTCTCCTTTGTTTCTTGGACACTACTTGTTATGATTGATACATTCTGTCAACTTGAGTTTAGAATTTTAACTAAATGACTCAGCAGGGAGCCTGGGTCCTCACTTTGTAAACATCCTCATCCTATGTCAGAGGAGGGCACAGAGATGATGTGAGTGCTGCAACACCCTCGCGAGGAGGGGGAGCCTGCTTTCAGTATAAGGGAGGAGAAGAGGTTTGTTCTCTCTGTTTTGTTTTTTTGTTTTGTTTTGTTTGGTACTGGGGATCAAAGTCACCACCTTGTGCTTGCCAGGTAGGGACTTACACCACTGAGCTAAACACCCAGACTTACCTTTTGTTCTTGCTGCTTTTGCTGTCTTCTGTCACCTTGAACTGTTGCTTGTGTGCCATGCCACCCTGGGTTGGAGCTGGCTGGTTATGCAGTGAAATCTCTACAAACTGTGAGCTAAATAAACATTTCTTTCCTTAATTTTGGGTATGGGCGTTTTAGCTCAGCAACAAGAGAAAAGTAATCAAAACACTACCCTTTGTCTTTCTTGGTTCCATCTTTTTAAATTTATTTTCCTTCACCAGGTACACACACACACACACACACACACACACACACACTTGTGACCTGATGTATGTCTAAATTTCCCCTAGTCTTCACCTCTCTATAAATGCTCCACCATACACCTAGTAACTCAAGCCAGAAAGCTGTCTTTGTTCTCCTTTACCCCATGTGTGTTAAATGCACTTTCTTGTTAATAATTTCACCAGGATGGTTGGAGTCACCTTTCTCTGTCTCCACCACTGGCATCTACCACTCTTGTTCTGGTAGCTACAGGAACATGTCCTTATCCCACTCTTGTTTCTTGCTTTATCACCTGCCCTTTATCCACTTTTTGACAGACCAAACTTTTACAGTTTTGAATCAAATTAAACATCTCTAGCTTAGTTTTAGTTTTGAATCAAATAAAACATCTCTAGCTTAAGGCTCTTTGAATCAAATAAAATATCGCTTTGCTTAAAGCCCTTTATGGTTTTCCTATTGCTCTCTGAATGTCATCAATTTCACATACATGCTATTTCAGGGCTCATGGGATACCTGGTCAGGCAGGTGCATGTTTATTCATATGAACAAGCCTATATTATAAGTTTATGGGCACATATTCACTTTGGGCATAGATCACCAACCCAAGACGGCTTTACTGATAGGAATCTGGAACCTATCATGCTTGGCTTTGAATAGGTGTTCAGTGAGAACTTAGTGAGTCAATTAATGAGCTTTGGTTGTTTTCTAGAAAGTATTCTCCACAAAGATAGTGCTTTTGGTCTGTTTACTGTTGTATCTTCAGCATCTTAAGGAAGATCTTGCATGTAGTAGCTACCCAATAAAGACTCACTGGATGATATAATGAATACATGAATATAAATGCAGTAAGTAATGTAGGATATGTTATACTATTAAAGCTGTGTAAATCATAGTTGATGTGCTCAGTATGCTTTTGTCAGTTATTTCACATCCAAAGAAAGATTTCCTCAGAATCCCCTCTTACTTGCAGCATCCATTCATTACCATCATCATATAACCATTCATCCATGTCACCTGGACTTTGAAAACACTGACCACCAGCACCCTTGACATACTATTCCAAACCCCAGGTTCCATCTGACCAAGACAAGATCTCAAGGATGAAACTCCAAATGTACACAAGGAGCTATCCACATGTAAATAATCCTCTAAGAGGTGATCTGAGGGAATGACCATCACTCCCAACCTCAATTTGTGAATCAACTGAGCAGCAGATGCAGTTTTGGAAACACATGTAACAGCCCTCAAAGTATGATACTATGTCATCACAGATATTTTTCTCCTGGCTAAAGCTTGTAGTTTTGGATCAAGAATTTGGAGTTCACTAAATTCAGGTTCTGACATTTGTGCTTATAATCATTTGTGCTAATAATCTTAGTCAAGTTATCAAATCTTTCAGGCCCTGATGATATGTGGAGCTTGTGACATGTGCTGTGTCCTGGATGGGAGGGCACCCTTACACTAGAGAAATCACTGGATGACTGGCCTGGCTGGACTTTCCCCCTACACACCTTTACTTTATGTTGTCACTTTGTATGAGCTCTTCCTGGTTCTGAGTGGCATTCAGAGTTGTTGCATACTCATCTTCAAATTTCTCTTAAGTAATTCACTGTTTTTTTTTTTTTTTCCAATCTTTTTGCCATAATCTCTTCCCCTACCAATCTCTAAGCATTGAAGTATCTTGGGAGGCTCTCCAATCCTCTTTTTTTCTCAGTCTGTATTTTATCCACCCTCAAAATTTATATGCTACTCAAATAGTGATAGCTCCCAATTGTAGATTTCCGTCTCTGACTTTTCTGGGATCTGACTCACTGATACAGACAGTCTCTGTATTTTCTTGAGTGTTTTATACACATCTCAAAATTAATGGCTTCAGAACTAAGTTCCTGGTTTTCTCCTTACCTAACTGCCCACAAATCTGTTCCTCCCATAATCTTCCCCAGCTCAAAAAGTGGTGAGTGTTGCCATATAGCAATCCTTCTAGAAACTTGGATTATAGCAATGGTGTCTTTATGAATTTCCCGTCCCCCCTTTTCCTGGCTTCTTCTAATCCAGTCTCCATACTTTTATTTAGAGTAACATTTAAAATATGCAAATATAGGGCCGGGGATTTAGCTCAGTGGCTTAAGCGCCTGCCTGGCAAGCGCGAGGTCATGAGTTCGATCCCCGGTACCAAAAACAAAAACAAAAACAAAACAAAACAAAAAAAAAACAAAATATGCAAATATAATCGTGACATTCTTCTGCTTATACATCTTTATGCTTCATGTTACTCTTAGGACAGAAGTCCAAATTGTAAATGTGACTTCAAGAGCCTTGCATGATCAGAGTGCTGCCTAAATCCTTCTATCACAACTGTGGGTCACAGTCCCTTTATCTATATCCTATCCAAAAAGCAGCCTTGTTCCATATCAGAATTTAAAAAAACCCTTTGTTTTCTTTGGTTATCACTTTTCACTTTCTGTTTACCTGGAAAATTGCCCAATTTATTGTTTCATATGCCCTAGAAATTACTCACGTCAAATGGAATAAATTTTAGAATTATATACTTTTTTTTCATATGTTAATACCCACTGCCACCTCTTCTAGTCTGTGGGCTCGGGGAGCAGGACTGTGTTTGTTTGTTAAGCATTGCATTTATAACCGTGTAACAGGGCTCAGAAATACTTGTTGAATTATATAGATTAATGCAGGAAGCTTTTCTTGATATCAAGCTTATGAGAAGCAGTTTTGAACTTTTTTTTTTAAATTTTATTTTAAAAGGGAGTAAGATTAACCACAACAAAACAACAGAATGGGACATAAGAAAGCATAAATTTCAAAGCTAGACAACCAGAGATCTTCACTATGTGTCATATTGTCTTTTGTTTTCTTCCACATGGTTGTCCTTATCTTTGCATGTGGAGAGCTCATACTAAATAACATAGCCAATCTTTTCACAAGATGTACAGTTCACTGGCTCCCACTTGCTAGGCGGGGGGGGAGAGTGAGGTGGGACAAGGGATGGGGGACAGGACGACATGAGATGTCTGATTCTTAGCCCACACGCAGGCAGGATCACAGTCGCCCCTCCAGAGACGGGAAGAGTTCCTTGTTCTCCCGGCACCCCAAGTCAACTGCACAGTGCATGTCCCGATGCGCCAGGGTCTCTCTCCTTCAGGTTGCCGAAAGTCTGCCACACTCTCAGCCGCCCCCAGAGAGGGGAGGAGTTCCTTGTTCTCCCAGCACCCCAAGTCAACCGCATGGTGCAGGTCCTGATGCGCCAGGGTCTGTCTCCTTCAGGCTGCCAAAAGTCTGCCACACTTTCAGCTGCCCCCAGAGAGTGGGGGAGCTCCTTGTTCTCCCGGCACCCCGAGTCAACCGCACCTTGCAGTTCCTGATGCGCCAGGGTCTCTCTCCTTCAGGCTGCTGAAAGTCGGCCACACTCTTAGCTGCCCCCCCGGGGGGGGTTTCCTTGTACTCCCGGCACCCCAAGTCAACCACACTGTGCAGGTCCCGATGCACCAGGGTCTCTCTCCTTCAGGCTGCCGAAAGTCTGCCACACTCTCAGCTGCCCCTCAGAGAGGGGAGGAGCTCCTTGTTCTCCCAGCAGCCCGAGTCAACCGCACTGTGCAGGTCCCGATGTGCCAGGGTCTCTCTCCTTCGGGCTGCCGAAAGTCGGCCACACTCTCAGCTGCCCCCCAGAGACGGAAGGAGTTCCTTGTTCTCCCGGCACCCTGAGTCAACTGCATGGTGCAGGTCCCGAGGTGCCAGGGTCTCTCCCCTGCAGGCCCCCTAAAGTCCGCCATACTCACTTGCTATTTCTTTCTGATGAATTGACCATTCCATTTCCAAAGTTCTGAAATGGCCAACAGACCACAGAAAGAATTCTCTTTAGGCTCCTGTTTGAAACCAGCAGCTACAGCAATCTGCTAGCCTTGCTTCAGGGCCAGAGTTTTGAACTATTTTAAGGATAGGGTAGACTGGATCCAGACTGCCAGGATTTGTAACTTAGCTCCCTTAGTTATTATCTATTAGATCTTAAGTTACTTGATTTCCTTCAACCTTGTTTTATTACCTATAAAAGTCATATTGTATGACCTACTTTTTTTGCTTGTTGTAAATATTACAATAGTAGTTAATATATGTAAAGTGCTTGAAATTACTATTGTTGGGTAAGGGATTTAGCTCAGTGGCTCAGCACCTGCCTGGCAATTGCAAGGTCCTGAGTTTAATTCCCAGTGCCTACATCTCCAGAAAGAAAGAATTGCTATTGCTGTTATTGTTGTTTCTACCGTATGCCTGATGTAGGAATTATTCTGCAATATCTTTGGCTAGAAGTTTTTCAGTTTTACAAAAGGGGAACATTTCTTTTGAAATCGTGAGCTACTCCTAGTGAAATTCTAGGCCATTTCTTGTAGAATTAGCTCCAATAATGTGCTATTCTATGTTAGTAGTAACTCTTCGAGTAGTAATAATTTCATTATTTCCCTTATTTTACTGTTACTAAATAGTTTCATAAATATCTTATCTGCTCATGAAGACAGCCACCCAGCAGGGGCACGAGTGGGTGGCCCTCAGTTGAATTTTACAAATGCATAAGCTGAGGCCTGGAGGTTTGTCCATGGTTGTGTAACCATTAAGTAATTCAGCTTTTAATTAAAAAAATTTCCAGAAGGGACTCTTGTCCGCAGAGGATGTCTAACACTCTTTCCTGGGACTAGTTTTTCTGTGTTTTATTTTCTGTGTTTATTTTTTGTCATATTTTAAAATTCTCTGTATTTTGTGTTTTTCCTCTAACTTATGTTAGGATAATAAAGTTTTTCTGTTATTCCTAAACAGTATATGATACTATCCAAACTAAGTCCTTATTAAAGCTTACATTTTGAAAAGTGGACATAGACAGTAAGCACACGGTTTAATAAATGTTCACACACTGACACAACATTGGGAAACAGAATGTACTAGTGACACAGGCAACTTCCTCGTTCTCCCTCCCAGTTATTGCCATAACTGTTAGCTTGATTCCATAACATAGATCTGTTTTGCTAATTTTTGTATTTGCATAAATGATGTAAACAGAGCCATACATTATGTTTTATATTGGACAATATAAACAACTTTGATTCATAAGTGACAATTTTATATATGGTCATCTTAAGGATTATTACAGCATTTTTTTTCCTGCCTACTTAATTTATGTGTACGAGATTCACCCACATTATTTTATGTATGTATTCATACGCATTGCTTTTCAGAATCCTATTGTGGGAACATACACAGTCCCTTTATTCATTGATGAGCTTTGGAGTTGCTTCTGATTTTTGACTATTATGAATAATAGTTGAATGAATATTCTAAGAATGGCTTTTGGTGATCAAACACAAGGCTTATGCTCCGCCACTGAGCATACTGAGGAATGAATGGCTCAGCCACTGGTTATGCTTATATTTGGCTTCCGTAATAATTACGGAATTACTGTCAAGGAGTTTTCCAAAACAACTGCTTGAGTTTGAATTCCAGTATCAGTCTTACTGATACTGTTCTTTCTGCTTTTTTATTTTAGTTAGTCCAACCAGAACATTGTTCCATTGAGGTTTCAATTTGCATCCTTTTATAAATAGTGCAGTTGGATATCTTTTTCATAGGTTTATTTATCCTGCTAAATATTTTTATTACCAGGGTGTGCAGCATAAAATCTTGAAACTTTGAAAGCATAGGATATTTTCTGTGATTCCTTGGACCATGTTTTTCTTAGTTCTGTCTCAGGGAAGAAACAAGAGTTCCTGGTGCTGGAACAGGAGTAAGAAAGTGGGAGCAAACAGAGCAGGCAAGGACTGACACTTGAACCTTTGCTGAGGTCAACTCTGGGCTTGAGGAAAAGTTTGTGCTGTGGCCAGTACTGGTTCTTTTCTGCCCTGGACATGCTGTTGCTTCAGTGAGAGGTGCCATTGAAGACTTTCACAGCATTCAGAGTGAAACAAAGTTTAGTGACAACTGTGGGCAATTCAAGCACAAGGATACCCTATATGAGACTTACAAAAATTTTAATTATCTACCCTGAATTTTCTGTAACTTTCTTGGCTAGACATTTGGCCTCTGCTTGCATATTTTCAAAGGTGGTAAGCCCACTGTGGCATGAACATTACTTTTCATTTGCTATGTTTTTAACGTGAGCAAAATCCGGTTTTCCTATGCTCTGAATTACTGGCTTATGCCCTTCCCTCTGCATCACAACGAGTAAGTCCAGTGGTTGTCTCTTTAACATTTGGATAGCCTGAAAACAGCTGTTGTATCTCTGAAGTCTTCATATCTCTGAATAAATACCCCATGCTTAGCCACAGCTCATTTGACAAGGTGCCCAGAAGGACAGTCCCAACTCGTTCTTCCTGCTCACGTTCATTTCGATGGACTAGAACTTAGTTGGCATCTGCCTTCAAATGCAGCATCTGGAATGGACTTGTGAGGCCACCTGACCTACAAAACTCTCTTGCAATTGTTCTTCTTTCTGTGTGGACACTGACACTGCCTATGTGGCTGGCTCTTTTCTTTTAATCACATTTCCACTCAGTTTCTTCCCCACTCACTCTCTCACCACTTTTGTGATAGATTAACTAATGGTCAACTTGTGACACTAAGGTGAACTGAATCACTATGGTGCTGGGTATGGAAGGCCCACCTGAAGATTGTTGCCAGCAACATAAAAAGAGTACTGGAGAGGAAGATGGTGTATTATTGAAAAAGCTGGAAAAGCTTGTCACATTGGTTTTCCTGATATGAACTCAGCTGTTCTTATTATCAGAGGAGCTTAGGTCCTCACTATTGCTGAAGGTGGGTGTGGTTCTTTTTGAGGGAATTTTGGTCCTTGCTTTGAGCATCAGTTCTTTCCTCCAGTGTAGATCCTTAATGCAGAGCTGCATGAGACATTGTCTGTAGTCTAGGCCTCCAATTTGACTTGTGGAGGACTTAGCTATAGGCTCTAGGTCTTCAGCTGGACTCCTGAAGGACATTGAAAGATGTAGGCCCTCAACTGGATTCTTGGGGTCTCTAGTATATTGACAGATCTCCCACGTTCTTGTATTTGAATCTTTGGATGGATATTATAAAATAATCTTATAAATTATGCATCCTGTATTAAATACATTCTTTTGTAAACCCTGACTGCAAGAACCTTGTTTTATCTTCTTTACTTTCTCATGTATGTATCTGCTTATTTGCTTACTGTCTGTTTGGTTCTTCCTTTATATACTTTGTGGATGGGGTGGGGTAGGGACTCTGGATCCAGTGCTTAGAATCCAGCTTGGCAGATAGGAGGCTATTAGAACCTTTTTTCCCTTTTAAGTGAAGAGTACCAGTGGTGGAGTTAGTTTGAATTCTGAAGTCTGATGCCTGAACCTGTGTGACCTGAGCCATTATGCATATTGTTCCCACTCTATAACTTACTTAACTCTGTTTTGCATATGTAGTCTTTCTGGCTACTCAATTAGAGTCTACATCTCTGCACTCTTGCCTCTGGGCACCTAGCTTTGGCATGGGTCCCAGCATGTACAGCTGTCCCTGACTGACTAGCAAAAGGCCAAGTGTGTCTGTGGCCATTAGGTGGTGCTGTTGGGAAAGGGAAAGTGGTCTGCAGTGACTTCTAAAAACCTGGTCTGGCTGGGGAAAGGGGAAATGGGGGGGGGAGGGAAATGGGGGAGATTGAGATAAGAAGGTCTTGCTATCCATAAAGTGTGTCTCTTCTTCCAGCTGACTCCAGGCACAAGGCAGGTGACTGGGATAGAAAAAACAGCAAAAGTGGACAAGGCCCAACTTGCTGCCTGTGAGTCCAATGATGGCAGTGAGGATGGAGGCATGGCGATATCCCCACTATACTACCCGTCTGAGTCAAGACCTGCTAGTGCATTCTTATACAGGACTATCCTTCTACCTGCCTACTTATCTAGTGCCTGCTGATCTAGTGCTGATCACATATACACGCATACGTGCATGCACACTCGAATGCATATACACATGCACACACTCACACACACATGTGCCGAATGGGAAAATATCAATGGGACAGGCACCAGGCAATAACCTTTCTATATTCTCAGTTTTCCTGGGAGACTTCTTGGGCTGTAAATTCATCCAGAATAGAAAACCTGGTCTGGTTTTCCTCCATGTTCCCACCACATCAGGCACCATGTGTTACACACGTATGTACATGATTAGGAAAGTCAACCATCCCAGTTTATCTAGAACTGAGTAGGTTCCCTGAATACAGGATTTCCAGTGTGAAAAATGGAATAGTTCCAGGTAAATCAAAATGAGCTGGTTGCTTTATCAGTACAAAAGGGCTCTTCACTGATCCCTGAGATGCAAATTCTCCTTTTCCCCAGCCTCCGGGACTGTGCTGGTTGGCTGACTGTGAGGCTATCCTTGGTCTCCATGTGGTCTACCCTGTGAAGTCAGGCAAAGAGCTCGGTATGGCCCAGGGGCTGTCATCTGGAGCTGCGATGCAGTCAGGAGACAAGTCTTCACATGCAGGGAACTCTAATGTTACCACATGACCAGTCCCAGTGTATGGAGCCTAAATGACAGGCTAAAGGGGCCTCCGTGTGTAGTTAGCACATGCACATAGCATCATGGAAGGCTTTCTGGAGGTGACTTATTTGAAAGGTGGAAGGATTCTGGGTGGAGAGAGGAAGGTACAGGCATAAAGGAAGCTGTGATGTGTTGTCAGGTAGAAAAACATAGCTCACTTGAGCTACCTCCTTGAGGTAGGCCCTCTACTGGATTCTTGGGGTCTCTTGTATGTGGATAGATGTCCCACTGGCTCAAAGAGAACCAGAGAACAAAGAAATCATAATAAAGAGGAGAGAGGCAGAAAAAAAAACTCAGTGGAGAAGACTGGGTTTGTAAGGCAGTGCGGAATTACTGTAAGATGCTACCCAGAGCTGGAGGATATGTGGCCACTTAAAACATACTAAGAAAATCCTGAATTGGGAGGAGCCACTTGCTGTCACTTACTTGTTCTTGGTTATTTTGTTTTATTTTGTTTTTTAAACTTCTAGCTGTGTTTGTACAATCTGCTGGTCCCTAGGAATTTGGCTTTACTAATAAGCCCCCCAGGAGTATTTTAGAGACCAATGGACTTTCTATCTCCTGACCTTCAGCTCAGAACTTTTGAGTCCCCCTTTGCCTAGCAGGATTCCTTCCCCTAAATCGCAGTTCTGATCAGGAGTTAGAGTTGCATGAGTCTTAAGAGTTAGGGACTTCGGAAGAATTGTCTATCACCCCCTCATTTGTATGCCTTCATTTTATGGGGCACAGTGTTTAGACAACTCTTGCTATCATCAGACAGATCTCAGAATGTTCTTAAACTAAGACAAAATTTATAACTTCTGTCCTTAGGTTAACTCTGTGCTTTGGTTGTTCACATTGATTGTTCATAAAAGCACCTAAAATATTTGAGGACAATCTCTTTCTAGGGTATTCTCTAGATTAAATATAAGTTTCTGATATGAAAATCCTTTAGGTAATTGCTTTACTCACCCCCAAACTATCATGAATCTCTAGAGTCTGGCTCACAGCTTAGCACAGGGGTTCTCTATAGATACATATTGAACAAATGGGAAAATCCATATTACCGTCCTGTGAGCATCCCTCATAGTATGTGGAGCCCATAGGCTCACAACTGTCACACACTGAGTTAACTGTCAAATAGAATCTATGACATCTGTGATTCTCCTTACAGTGCCCCTTCCCCCTTTACAAAAGGCTTCAGTCCAGATGCAAACAGCTGGAGGAATCTGGCTATGTGCATGGTTATAGCTGTGCCCTGATCTCAAGGCTTTGTGGCTGTGACCTGCATCTGTGTCATTAGGGACCAGGCTCCAGAAGCAGCACCTCAGAGGAGATATGCTGGTTCCCATGACAGCTGGGTGAAGGTCTGCTGGCTGCTTGAAGTTGCTCACTTATCTGAAATTTGCAGGCTTGTCACCTTCCCATATGTTGAGGCCACCTCAGTAATCACCAGGTTGTTTCTCTATTTGATATGCTGGACTCACCCTGCTCATTGGCCCTGTACTGCTTCTTAATGTCTGGGTATCTGATCTTGAACTGTGTTTGTCTTTAAGAACAGAGAACAAAGATGTTCCTTGGGTTTGATCCAAGGCAGAAAAGTATCTGTGTGCTTCCCTCAGTCCTATCAGAAACTTCACATGTAGATAGACATTCCCTGAAGCCTTGTCAGAATGCAGCTCTAAGGAACAGCTGGAACCATGCCTAGTACCTGGGCCTTGGAGAATAGCTGGCTTATTCCAAAGTTGGGTGTGGATGAAAAAACCTGTTCTAACAGGTGAGAGGCAAGAGAACTATAATTCTGTATGTAGAAATGTTCAGAGGTTTGAGATGTCCAGAAGGCTTTTGGAAAGACAGATGGCCTGTAGAAAAGATAGCTCCTAGCTCTGCACAGGGATGCCAGCCACCTGTTTTACCATTATGTCTAGAACCTGGCATCATGAAGCCTGGAATTTGGCAAGTGTTTAGGCAGCACTTGTTAGGTGGAGGAATGAACCAATGAGAAGATGGTTTCTAGAATTTTTTTCTGTGTGGCATGTGTACTTCTGTCAGATGAATGGAAGTTCGGTTCAGTAGTTGAAATGACTTGAATTAGAATCCTGACTTCATCATTTACTGGTTTGATAGGACCAGACAAGGGCAACTAAACTCCCTGAAGCTGTTGCTAGGATATCCTTAGAGAATAGCCATAGAGCTTATGGCCTGGCCCAACACCTGCAGACTCAGTGAGTATGTAATTGTTCTATATATGTTGTCTCTTGAAGCCTTACCAAAATTATGCTACAGTTTTATCCTCTCCTAGAACATCTCTGTGATCTAGAGTCCAGTGTGATTCCAGTGCCTAAAGGCCCTCGCTTCAGCCAACAGGTGAGGCATGGGCCACATCAGGGAGGGATCTTTTTCTCATATGGATAAAAAGAATGGATAAAAAGTTCCTCTTCCCCTTTAGGAGGTTGACTTTTGACATATCCATTAATTCTTTCATGTCAGTCCTGTGCTTCTGTGGTCCTTCCACATAATTTAAGTATATAGTCTACATTTCCTCTGCAGGTAGAGAAGCACCAGTGCATGGCCAGGCTATCCAGGTTGTCTGGCTTCCTGAAATGGCCAGATAGCAGGGCTGACAAGTTTGATCCTTGAGTCTGTGTTCATCTCATAGGCATGTCCAAAATGGATGTTACATTTTTAGGTGAGATGGGTTGATTTAGGACATTTTAACATTTCCCCCTTCCTCATTTCAGTCTTTTTCTCTGGAAAGCATGGTTCAAAGAGGAAAGATGCTGTGGTGGAAACAACCTAGAGCTAGCATTTTGAATGTGAGCAGGTCCTAGCTTTCTGTTGCATGTTCTTGTATGTAAAGTATGTACATGGATAAGCCGAGGATAGCCTGTGAGTGAGGTGGTCCAGGTGACCCAAAGGAGAATTCTTTTGGTATTGATGGCTCTATGCATTTGTGAGGTCTAGTTTTTATTTGCACTGAAGATTTCCTCCCAAAAGGAGAAAATAGTCACTACAAGGACAGCAAATGTTTGGGTGGTGGAGAGGACAGAGCACACACCAAGTCAGATATCAGCCTTAGGAGCAGCTTTATTATGTCTTTTACCTTCACCAGGGAGAAGAAGGTGAGGAAGCTGGAGAACAGACCAGCTTGTATCACAGAGCCACAAATCATTCCTGTAGAGAGTGTACATGATGAAAATGAAGGTCCTCAAGCAGACTAGCTATGAAGCACAAAGATTGACAAAGACTCAAACATCCCATCTTGTATTTGCTTATTGGCTGTTTGAACTCAATCATTTACATAATTTTGTTTCATTTTAAAAAAGTGTAAGTAACATGACAGTGTCCAATCATTGCCTCTGTTAGGGGCAGAGAAAAAAGTACCCAAGTTTTGGTTTTCTCATCATAACCAGCCTCTTATTAACATTCATGGTTGTAGCAGTGATGATAAATACAAAGTCCATTAGAGTCAGATTGTTGTGAGGCTTGAATAAGACCATGACATGAAAGCTGAACAAAGTCATCCTTCATCATTATACACCAAGGGCTGGGTGAAATTTTGCCCCAAGGGAGCTATGTTAGGCTTTGGTGGTCTCCTTGATAACCACACCATTCTTAGGTTTGAGATCTTTCACCAGGTTGCTGCAAGCAATACTTATTCACAGAGGTTAATAAAATACAGAGAAAACTGTCTTCAGAGACCAAGTCCTGGAGTACTGAGGAAGCCAAGAGGCAAGAAGTATGTTGTATATAGAGGAAAAGGTCACCAGAGTTGGGGTTGGGATTGGGTTTTCATCCATTGGTCTTCTTCTTGACCCCAGATGGCTTATGAGCTGCTACTTCACCTTGTCAGTGGATGAACACTTCTCCTGGACTTTCTGTGGGCTCAGCTCCACACATTTTGCCTGGGCTAGCTCCTGGCATGGCTCCACACACTGAGGTAGACATTGGTCCTGGCACGGGTCTTGGACTTGCTGTGCACATTTGTCTTGGGTTAACTCTGGGCACTGAGAAACACATACCTCTTGAGCTTGTCCTAGGTTCTTCTCTTGGCAACAGTCCTCTTGTTGGGGCATACACACTACTTCATCCTGTGCCTGACACTGCTCTTGGGTCTTTGGAAGACTTTGTGGGGGTGCACATGGCTGCTTGTATTGCTGATCATTGAAGGACATACTAAGGTGATTTGTAGAACCTGAAACAAACAAAAATTTAAAATCATCTGCATTAAAAATAGCAGACTGGGAAATGGGGAGTGAAGGGTTGAGAGAAGGAAAGGGGGTTTTAACCTTAAGAATTCATTTTTCTTCTACTCCTTATCCATTTCTCTTTCTATCCCTGCTTCATTCCTTTTTGACAGTCACCTACCAGGTGAAAGTATTTTCCTAGCTTTTCTCTGGACGGCCATAATCCCCACATCCTAGGCCCACTATTGAAAACCAGGAACAAGAGACTAGATAGAATACAGAAGGTAGTTTTCAGTGCCCAGGAAATGATAAACCACTTTTAAAAAATTGGTAGAAAATACACTCCAGGGAAGAGCAGAACTGTGGTCTCACAAAGATTGAGCAGCAGGGAGAAAGAGGGCACAGATGTCTCCACTTACCTGATGTTCAACAAGATTCAACCAAGAACGTGGATTGTGGAGCATAGAAAGATGAAGGACTTTTATATAGTGCTTGGTGTGTCCTCCCACAGGACCAATGGGCCATGTGGGGCTGAAATCCTCATCGTGGCGTCACCACAACGAGCTTCCTCTGAAATCACAGACGACTTGAGTCACTGCTTGGGATGCCTGTTAATCAGCTGAGTTTTGGCCTCTGGCCTTCAGCAGACCTTAGCAGGGAGGGGCTTCTGTCAGATCTCTTTCATTAGAGGCAGCAGAAAAAGAACGTTCGTAGAATGTTATCTTAGTCTGTTAAACTACGAGTTGTGGCATCTTGTCTGCCCAAGCGGGTTCAGAATGGGATGAGAGATAAGATCCACCTTGCTCATCTCATCTTCACTGGTGGGAAGACTTTATGTCTTCTAAATCTTGGTGTCTGCCTAGGCCAAGGGTTCATATGGCAAGGTTCTGACATTTCCATTGGATGCCTCTTTATAGAGCCTGGAAAGTCACATTTCTAGACCCAAGGAAGACAGCTTAACTTGTGGTTCCACACAAATAAAAGGGATATAGCTTCCTGGACAATTGATTTTTCCTGCGTGTAGGTTCTGAGGGAAGTTGGGGTCATTTGTCCTCTTGTGTTGGAAAGTGGGGTGGAGGGAGAGGACATGCAATGTTCATCTTCTCAACCACTATTTATGACACCTCCTGAAAGTGTAGTCACAAAGTTTTTATGGTGACCAAGAAGACAGGTCACAACAAGTTTAGCTGATCCCTTTGCCTTCTGAAAACCTTTTCTTAGAACTCAGGCCAATAAAAGCCAGAGGATGAAAGGAAAAGTTTCAAAGGAAACACACCCAGTTTCCTCTACCTCTAAGTTTTGGTTTACACTGTCACCTTTAACCTGAGGTTCTTTCCTTCTCTTTGCTGTTGAAATTCTAAGTATTCCTCAAGATCCATTCATGTACCATCTTCTAAGAGCCTTTCTGGTTACTGTGAACCAGAAAAGAATTCACCCCTTTACAAACTCCTATATTATCTATTGTTGGTGCTATTTATATGACATTCACTATTGCTATCGTGAATGCCAGTTATTTATGTGGAAGATTATATTATTATCTTGTGTTTTGAGCTCCTAAAGGGTAGAGGTTTGTACCATAGGTACAATAAGTGGAAGATGATATGAGGTAAATGATTATTGGTGGGGTAAATGGATTAATGCAAGAATTAAATGGTGAATATGGGAGATAGCTGGGAATAGAGGAAGATCTCCTTTGCCAATAGGAATGGATTAGTTATGAAAGAAGCCCCTAGTTCATAAAGTGATGACTTCTTTTTAATGTTGATCAAATACCAGGCACTTTTAAGATGATGATGTGCTTTCTCCCCTGAACTTGAAGTTAATTTAAAACTTGAAGAGGTAGGCTTAGGTCATTTCTTAGAAGTGTTGGTTGAAATCAGGGATGCCTTTGAATGTTTCTGTAGGTTTTAGACACTGGATAGCTGGAAAGTTTTTAAAAGTTGGGTTGGGAGAAAGTAGTTATTTTGGTTTTTAATATTGGTGCAGGTAGGACTTATATGACTCCAGCATGGGCCCTAGGTGTCCTAATAGGAAGATGCTGAGGTGGGGAGGACTTGGAAGACCCTCAGATGTGTCTGAAGAGTTAAGGTCATTGGGGGAATCTGGGAACTGAGTAATTAGGAATAGGATTGGTAGAACTCCCCTTCTTTTTCCTTCTCTTTATTCTCTTTCTGTATCTCCTCTTCCATTTCTTCTCTCCCCTTTTTAACTTTTGTCTTTTCTGTAAAATTATGTTTAAGAGACACACTGTCCTGTGTCCTCAGAGGCAAGGAATTACTCACCATTGAATTTATGAATTTATTCTTTCAGTCATTTTCAGCCTTGTCTTATAAGGGACTTATAGGCTTACAGAGAAGATAGGCAGAGGTCAGATCTCATACCCCAGGAAAAACTCCACTCATTGTTCTGGGGAAGAAGATTGTAGAAGGCTGCTGGGCAGAAGATATGTGCTATGCCTTGCCTCATAATAAGAATTGCTTCAGCAATGAGAGTGAACAATGGCTTTTCAAGCATCCTTGAAAAAGGAATCCTTGTTAGGAGGCTGTTGGAATATAGATATGCAGGTAAAATGAAAAGAAAATATGAAGCCAATTTAGAAAAGGAATGAATGAGAGATTAGGGAGAAGAACAGCTCAATTGAGATTTCCAAAAGTTTATTTGAAACAGGGTGCATGAAGTGACTCTTCTGTCACATACTTTTCTGTGGTTTTGGTTGAGCCCAAGAGTAAGGTGACTAAATGGCAATGCACATAACAATGTAGAGACTAGGTTGTGTTCTCATGGTAGGTGTTGAATGCAAGAACCCCATGGTTCTCTAAAAGACTGCCTTATCTGTCATTCAATTGATTCGTGACAGTGAAATATTCTTGAAATTGACCCAAAAGTCCTTTTGTGGGAGATAGTATAATGACCTCCCAAAGATGTCTGTCTATAGTTTAATCTCTAGAATTGTTAAAAGTGTTTGGTTACTTGACAAATAAGAATTAAGGTAGCATGAAAGGTGGCTTATGTAACTAAGTTGCTAATCAGATGACATTAAAATAGGAAGATTTTACTGAATTATCTAGTTGGGGCCCATATAGCCACAAGGATCTTTAAAAGTGGACAAGAGGACAGAAGAGTTTTGTCTCAAATGGAAGACTCTACTGCTTATTGGTGGCTTTAGAGACAGAAGGAGCCCACGAGCCCAGACTGAGGGCAGTCTGGAAGCTGGGAAAAGTAAGGAGTCAAGTGGTCTTATGGAGCATCCAGAAAGACCTGCAGCCTTATTGGCACTTTGATTTTAGCCCCTTGAGACTTGTTGTAGACTTCTGGCCTTGAGAACTGTCACACACTTTTTTGTTACTTTAAGCCACAAAATTTGGGTTTACAATAGCAGTAAGAAGCTGATACACCTCCACAAAATCTGAAACTTGGGAACTCTGGAGGAGAGAAATCTCAAATGAAGCAGTAAACTCTCATCTTAGGGTTCCTGCATTTAAGGAGATTCCTACTTGTCCATATCAGGACCTTTAATCAAACACTAACTGGATAAAGGAGACACACAGATGTATGGAAAAAGAATTGAATTCAGGCTTTAGGACTGAGTCCATTATGTAGACCATGTGCAGACTCTCAGAACCTCAGTTTCTTCTTTTTTGAGAAGGTTGAATACAATTTCACAAATTTCTTGTGAGGATTAATGTGGGGAACCTAAACACTAACACTTAGGGCAGTTGAACTACTTATAGAAGTTTGGTGCAATCTGAATCAGTTTGGGACTCATTTCATCCACAAAGCTGCCTGTGATTTCTTCACTTTACCTTATGGCAGAGTCCTGTACTCTACAATTTGTTTTTTGACTTCTACTTTTCTGTTCACTGTGATCTATAGACAGGGTGCTGCTCAGAGGTCCAGGGATTTGGCTCTGGTCCTAACAAAGTGTATGACCTCATACTATTCCTTGACCTTCTCTAGCCTCATTTTCATCATCATTAAAACAGGAGAGTTAGGGTCCATTGGGCTCTGAAATTCTGTTGTATTATAAATGTGATCGTAAGTATGATTTCCCTAGGTATCTAAGCAACCTTGTAAGTGTGGCTATATGTGTGTGGAGGTGCTGCCTCTTTGATTAGTTTGTAATAGGCCCATAGGAAGACCCAATCTTCTGTCTTCTACATGTAGCATTGACTCAGTTGGGCAGCTGAGTGAATTTAGGTCATTACCTATGTACAGGGTGAAAGTATTTGGGGTTTGAGCTCCTCAAGGGGACTAGTCACTGGGACTATAGTTGGATAGTTTTAGGGAGACAGTGCTACTCCACATTGAGACTACAGATGACAAGACGAATAGGTTCAGTAATTATCACCAACCCTCCAGCAAGGTTGGGGCTAATCTGATTCAGTGCCATCTGACGTTTCAGATTTTGAACTACTGGAGCTATTATTATTGAGAACCAGAGCATAATTAGGGTCAGCAGAAAAGACACAGGTATGTGCTGAATATTCCACTTGCCCTCATTCCCATCATATAACTATCTCCTTTGTTCCGATAATAATATTTTTCAGAGTCCTCTGATTCATTCATCTGCATATTACAGGGCAATGGAGCCTGATAAAGCTGAAAAGTACAGAATGTGGCTCATCCCGTTTCCTGTAGAATACTGTCTCTGGAGTTTATTAAGCTTGTAAATTCCTGAGGGAGAGTCCATCATTCCTTTCCCTTCTTTCTCAGTGACACAGGACGTCTGAATCAGAGACTTGGGATGAGCTGTGGGTGACAGGCCCTTGGGGTTACAAGGGACATGAGAGGACACCTGATTCCACTTCCTCCCTTTAGCCCCAGCATGTGTTTTAAACAGGAGGCATACAAGTACTTATTGACTACATTTTTTTTTTTAACAAAGAAGGCAGAGACCAAAGTGTTAGGTCATTGTTCAAGGTCGCTTGTACAAGTGAGCTTGTGTCTGATATGAGCAATAAACACCTTAAAAAATATTTAAGAAGCTACTATATTAGAGATTCTTTATAAGTTTCAGGAAGACAAGGATACCAAGCCAGTCTGTGATTCTAAACAGTTTTAGAGACGTGAGAATATTTACATATGCACATGCCTTCACGTTCAGGGGCCAGGTACCCCACGTTATGGACCACTAACACAGACAGTGAGGAAAAAAGATTTCCTAAATTGCTGAAGTTTGTTACTGGTTTTCTAACTTCTCTCTTTTGAATCTGGAGTCTTGCTCTTCCTGGCCTACACTAGGGTTGGAAAGCCTAGAATCTTCTCACAAGCAACTCATGGTGACTTTGGTTGTTTCCCTCCTTGGGAGAAACAACTCAGTTAATCATTTAAACACTGAGGGCCCTGAGTGCATATCCAGGTTTGATGTTTAGTAATGCAAGTCTCCTGGCCCATCCTGCAAGTCTCTCGGGAGTGGATGGAAGGGGAGCGCCCTCCTGACTCATTCTTTTTGAGAACTTCCTGTCTCTCTGTCTCTTTCTCTATCTCTATGTCTCTTTCTGTCTCTGTCTCTGTCTCTGTCTCTGTCTCTGTCTCTCTCTCTCTTTTGGTACTGGATTGAACTTGGGGCCTCGCACTTGCCAGGCAGACACTTGTGCCGCTGCTTCTCTTTTTAACCCACTGCTGCACACAGCAGATGATAAGTGTCTGCTGCACTGGGTGGCGGCACAGGATTCCAAGGACTGATCTAAGTTTTCAGTGTTACTGGTATCCTGGATTTCTAAATTCGGTTTGTCATGCCAGGGGTTTGGCATCAGTTGACTCACATCATCACTCCACTCTTACCTCTTCATGAAGTTTTCTTAGTCTTTAAAACACACTGAGACCCCATCTTCCCCTGAAACAAAAACTTGTCTGCACTATTCAGCTGGCTAGTATAGAACTAATTTAGAGTCCACATGTGTGATGTCAAACCCCCACCCCCAAGTCTTCCAAGGTGAGAGACTGCGTGAGTACTGCCTAGATGAAGCTGGAAGGATTGGCATTTTGTGTCCCAAAAAGAGTGGCCAAGGCCAGGACTGTGACCAAAGCCAGGGCTGCCTCTCTCAGCCCCAGGCCCCTCATGTTCACTGCCTTCTCCCCTTTTCCCACTACTGCATTCTGAGGGTCGTTCTCTGCAGTGGTGTTAAGGGACACAATGGGTTAGTGTCAGTCCAAAGCAAATTTTCATCTTTGGAAGTGTGCCCCTAACTCTCCTGAGTACCCACTAACTTATTATTGAATGCCGGTAATATATATCTTCTCTGTAAGCTTAGAGTCTAGTGAGACAGTCAAGTTACAATTGACCTGAATGTGTGGTGGGCATCTCAGAAGAGGAAGGCATGGAGGCTTCAAGAGTGCACACACCAAAAGGGCATTTAACCAGTCGGAGGATGGAAAACTAGGAAACTTCGTAGAGGAGGTGACCCTGAGTTGGGTTAAAGGATGAGGATTTGTGCAGGTGATCATTCAGAGGGAACTCAGTGGACAAAGAATGTAGAGGAAAAGCAAGTGTTAAGTCTCAGAGCCAAAACTCTGCTCTGTGACAGGAAATGCAACAGTTGTCTGCTGAGAAGTTCTTGATGAGAAGTGGCTACATAATTAGGCTACATAATTAGGCAAGTGCTAGATCTTGAAGACTTTTGCACTACAGATTTAAGTCATTTAAGGTGGGTCTAGGCAAAGAGAGGCCTCTTAAGTAATTAAGCAATAGAGTTACATTTGAGGTTTAGCAATAATCCTTTGACAGCCAGTTAAGAGTTTTGAGTGGCATGAGAGATGAGGGAATTTCTAGTGAAAAAAAAGGCATGAATCCTCAGTCTTAGGAGGATTTCCTTTCACAGAGAGAGAGAGAGAGAGAAGAGAGAGAAGAGAGAGAGAGAACATAGCTCCAAAGCAAGTGAGACATCTGCGTTTTTATGTTCCTGGGAGAAAAGTGCAGCTGAAAATACCCAAGTATGTATTTTATCATCAGTTTGTATCTTAGAATCTTTGTTTTGCAAATGACTTACTGAATTATTGCACATTGGCTGAGCACCAAAAGCTGTGACATGGTAGCAGTTAGGACTTTCTATCAATAAAGTCCTCTAGAATGTACCTCTGTTGGTTTCCCTGGGCTGGAGTCTTTGATCATGTGGAAGCAGGATAGTTTGAAAAACAGGCCTGTTCTAGTAACTAGTTAGGTCTTGCCGCTTCCCTGGTTGCCAATCATATGTGAAAGTGGCAGCCACCACTGAGGTCCCATCCAGATTTAAGACAAGACTTTCTGTGCTCAGTCCACTCAGAGCGTTGAGTCTGCTCACAGCCAGTTGCTCCAATTCCCTAGGTTTTGGGGGTGACATAGAGATCTCTCAAGTCTAACTGTAGTCTGCTAGATTTTTATTTATGTATTTAGGTACTGGGAATTGAACTCAGGACCTTGTACTTGCCAGGCAGGCACTTATGCCTGCTGTATCCTCAGCCACTGCCAAATTTTTGAGAAAGGCCAATACAAGGGAATCTGTGGTGAGGGTCTCCCTTTGTGAGTCTGTTAGTGGACCCCCAAAACTGTTTAGCCATGAAAGAAGAGGGATTGTCTTCCTCTTCTCCCTAATCTGTGAACCATCAGGCCCGTGCAGTACAGTCTAGTGATGTCACACTTTGAATGTTCCTTATTTATTCAACCTCGACCCTTTGGGGCCCAGCTCTGGTGACTACCCTAGGACTGGAAGTAATTATAGCCTTCTGTGGAGAGGTTATCACTCTCATCACATTCTAGCTATCTTTTCAGAACTGCCTTTGATCAAGCTCTTTGCTGGGAAAGCAGCCATTAAGAGATGTCTATCTTAGGTTTCATCTTCATAGGAGAAATGATAACTAAATTGGTAGTGTATGCATTCATGTTCTCAGAGTGGCCTCCTCCCAATCTGTGCTGAGTTCTCAGGGACACAGCCCCGGCCCCACCTGTCACAGAGCCACCTGGAGACCTTAGTCTTTGGTCCTACATGAGGATGGAAGGCTCCCAAAGTGGAGTGCCTTTTACATGACTACCCTGAGATATTCTTCCAAAGTCTCCCAGAAACTTTGGGGAAGTCCAAGAAGTGTCCATAATTATGTCACGATTATTTATTTTTCTGTTATAAAACAAATAAAAGCATATTAATGAAAACAAAAAATATTAGTTTTCAGTCATCCCATTATGGTAAAATAGAATATCCACAAATTTCTTTCTATTAGTTATTCATTGAAACTTTTGGTTACAGATAGTTGTTTCGTGCCACATATTCAAATGAGCCCTTATACATTTTCTTTGCTGGAAATTGAACCCAGAATCTACTGCATACAGGGCAAGTACTCCATCACTGAGCCACATCCCTACCCCCTCTGTAGTACATTTTATATGACTGTGTAATGTTTCAGGGAGTAATAAGCCTATGTTCATTTAATCAAGCATTGTTAGATATTTGAATTTTTTTAAACTTTTTTTTTTTTATTTTAAAAGGGGATAAAATTAAACACAACAAAACAGAACAGAGCGGGACATAAGAAAGCATAGATTTCAAAGCCAGACAACCAGAGATCTTCACTATCTGTCATATTGTCTCTTGTTTTCTTATAAGTGGTTGTCCATACCTTTGTATGCAGGGAGCTCATACTAAATAACATAGCCAATCTTTTCACAAGATGTGTAGTTTACTGGCTCCTACTTGCTAAGGGAGGGGGGACATGGGACGGGGGACAGGACAACATGAGATGTTTGATTCTCAGCCCGCGTGCCAGCAGGCTCACAGCCACCCCCCCAGAGAGGGGAGGAACTCCTCCTTCTCCTGGCACCCTGAGTCAACTGCATGGTGCAGGTCCGGACATGCCAGGGTCTCTCTCCTTCCGGCCACCAAAAGTCTGCCATACTCACAGCTACCCCCCCAGAGAGGGGAAGAGTTCCTTGTTCTTCTGGCACCCCAAGTTAACTGCACTGTGCAGGTCCCTACATGCCAGGGTCTCCTGCAAGCCTCTGAAAGTCTGCCACACTCACCTGCTATTTCTTTCTGATGAATTGACCATTACATTTCCAAAGTTCTGAATGGCCAACAGACCACAGAAAGAATTCTCTTTAGGCTCCTGTTTGAAACCAGCAGCTATAGCAGTCTGCTGACCTTGCTTCAGGGCCACAATATTTGAATTTTTAAAGTTATACTATGATAGTCACATTTATATATATCACATTTCTTCCCATTTTGCAATTATTTTTATTCTCAGTTTGCAATTGTTTTTCTTTGCCTAAATTCTATAAAGTAAATCCATTGTGTCAAAATATTGACTCATTATGTCTTTGATATACATTCCTATGCTGGCCAAATTGTTTTGTAAAAAGATATTTAGGAAGGTACTTAGTCCATCTAACAGTGCCATAATTTTCACACTGGAGTTCTGGGACTTATTATTTGAAAGTGGTAATTTAACAGAGCAATAGGATGTCACATTATTCTCTGCCCATTCCTTTCTTTTTTTAAAAAAATCTTATTATTTTGAAGGTAGTGAAATACAACAGAACAAGACAGAACAAAGCCAATTAAGATGGTGCAGTGAAATTGGTGCAGAACGTCACAACAGGTTACCTGGATAACAGTAATAGGTGCCATAGTATATCTTGTTATCTTCACAATAGTTGTTCTTTCAATCAGGTATAGCAAAATCAAATCAAATACAGAACATTATAGAACTTATCAAAACAGAATATTGAATAGAGCAGTACAGTTAATCAGAACAAAGCAAAACAGTGATAAAAATATTTGCCTTCAAAGAGATGGTAGAAGGAAATCCCCCCTATTTGCTATATTGCATGTGGTCAACCTCCCAAGAGATGCTCAGACCTCTGGCTCCCGTTTGCTAGTGGGGTGGGGGGGGTTGTTTCTCAGCCTGCGCACTGGTAGACTCATGGCTGCCTACCAGGGAGGCGAGCAGGTTGCTTGGTTTCCCAGCACCCTAAGTTCCAGCATGGTGTGGATCTTGGGAGATGCTGGCTGGTTCTCCCCCTGGGGCAGCTGCCACTTGCCCAAGCCACGGCTGCTTAACAGGGAGGTGGGCTGGTTGCTTTACCCCTTCCTTTCTTTGCCTCCTTCATTTATATTAGTTTTTTGATTTCCTTAGGTTAGTCAAACCCAAGAGTTTGTGCATGTCAAGCATCTGCTGTATGATAAGCTATACCGTCAGCATTTTTCTTCCTTCTTTCTGATTCCCTGTGAGGTAAGAAGGTTTTCTTCTTGTTTTCTGCAATCCACCACAGCCCTCAATATTCTAATATGAGATTCTAACAGTTTTTGGTCTCTGGCAGGCAGTTCTGTACATGGCTTGCAGTGTGAAATCCTAGGGTCAGTCTCTCATCCTTGCCTAGAGACCCTGAGGTTACAAGTCATCTTCATATAAGAGAAGTAACCACTATTTTTCACATTTGAAAAATGAGGTGGAACCCTAAAGTCATTGTCTTGCTCCATCTTCTAAAGATCTATGTCTGTAACTAACTGATAACATGGTCTGGGTCAGAAAGGAGTCCCTGTTTGGACTCTACTTGCCATACCCTTTGCTGCCTAAACCATTCTCTAGACTCACAAGGATGATGTGCCATGATTTGGAGAAATATCCCAGATTGACCTTTTTTTATAACCTCTTACTTGACCATAGAGAATGCTAAACCTATTTCCATTTAAATACTGTGGACTGTAATAGTCCATTGCTCATTTGAGCTATATGACAAAGCTCTGTCATCTGTTTGCCCAAAGGGGTGGACACATGACCTTCCAGGCCACCACAGTCCTTTGCTGGAAACAACAGGAGTGCCCTCATACCCAATTTGTGCATAGTGGGGACATTAGGAGAGGATGGGATATATCTGAGAAAGCTGAGTGAGATGAACATGGTGAGCACAAGTCTGTGTCCTCAGCCCTTGAAGTGCTTCATTGCTGTTGTAGTTTTCTTTTCTGTGTCTCACTCTCATATCCTCAGCAACATGAGCCACTAAATTCCCTTTTGTGAATTAAGCCAGTCTGACATGGACTGCAGATCTTTGCAGATAACCTCTACTAGCATGTCAGCTAGGAGCGTCTTCTCTGTTTATTCCTAATTGCAGTGCTCCCACATGCAGATCTGATTTCTTATATCTAAGTTTTTTTTTTTAAACTATCAAAACAGAGGAACTGACAGAACTTTTTAATTTTATTTTCTTTTTTTTGAGAATGTCTAGCTGAGCCTAGTAGAGTATGCTACAGCCTGTCCAGCCTGCTCAGGACACTATACCCCAATGAAGAAGAGAACTGCAGAGCAGATAAGTTAAATTGTGTGCATGTTAGAACTTGGCAAGTGTAGGATACTCCCTTCACCCAACACTTACTATGTTCCAGTACCCTGGACCCTAGGCATTTACTAATTTCTAAATCTCACAACAGTGCTGTAACTTTGGCAGAGAGAAGGAAACTAAGGCAGAGAGAAGGAAACTAAGGCACAGGAAAGTTAAGCAACTTGCGTAAGGTCACAAAGTTGTTAGGGAACAAAGCTAGGGATTAAACTCACCCAGTGAGTACTTAGAGACCTCTGAGGCGTTATGAAATAGGACTAACAGCAAAGTGGGTAGAAGATCTTTTCTTGAGCCTTCCTGGGCCTTTTGCCAATGTCCTACTCTTCTCCCCTCAGGCCCTCTACATCACACTTCCTGAGATTCCTGCATTTTACCAGCTGCTTTATGGCTCTCTGCTCTACCAAGGGCCTATGTTCATGCAATATACCCTTTAAGAGAGGCAGGTCTTTCTTAAGTAGTAGACAGGGATAGAGGGCAACCAGGACTTGAAGGAATTTGGTAGTGGAGGTCTGCAGCTCTGCCCTCACTCCTTACAATTTGGTTCTTGATGCTTTCCTGCTATAAAACAACAACAAAAGAAAGCAGAACCACCAAGACAACAGGAGGTCGTGCACAGCAGGAGATCACCTTTACTTGTCAGGTCATGGCTTTAGTTCCACCCCAGGTGTTGTACATGGTGGTGGTAGTTGGGTTGTGGCAGCCATGGTGCCTCACTCTGGAGGTGGGCAGACAGGGGTACACTTAGGTGGACAGGGCTTGGAGCAGGGCCTGGGAGAGCACTGATGGGGGCATGGTGAGGGGCATGGTGGGGGACATGGTGGAGGACATGGTGGTGGAGGACATGGTGGTGGGGGGCACGGCGGGGGACACGGTGGACACTTTGGCGGTGGTGGACACTTCTGCTTTGGGCACTTTTCTGAGCAGCGTTGCAGCAGCTTCTTTAAATAGCTCGGCTGGCATTTGGACTCACACTTTTGTTCACACCTGGGGTCACAGTACTTGGGCTCATTCTTGGGGTCTGTAGGCTTACTCTTGTCATCCATTGACATCGTTTCTGGATTATGCAGGCCCTGCAAAGAAATACAAGACAGATGGTAAGCAGAAAAGAATTCCTTTGGCTTTCTCAAGCCTCCTCCCTATTCTCCTTCTTAAGAAGTGACCCCATGTGTTCAGGCTCTAGATTTGATTTGATTTGATTTGATTTTAGGTACCAGGGATTGAACTCACAACCTTCTACTTATCAGACAAGAGCTTATGCACTAAGCTAAATCACTGGCTAGGCTATAGACCTTATTGAAGAGCTGTCCTCATTCTTGCTGTGCATTTGTGGCAGCATGTCTTGATCTCTCCACCCTTATTCTGGTTGCTTGTCTCTTTCCTGTTTTCATTCTTTGGGCCCTAGTGGCAGTTCTTAGCCTGAGGCCCTGGGATGTTCTCCCCTCCATCAACTGTAAGAACCATTTTAATATAGTTGAGAACATATGGACTGAATAGATGTCTACAGAGTATTCCACCCCTCTACAACAGAGCATACTTTTTTGCAATACGTGGTACTTTTTCCAAAATGGATCATATACTAGTCCACAAAACCTGTTTAAGTAAGTATAAAAGAATTGAAATTACCTCATGCATATTATCAGAATACTAATCAATGAAAATAGAAATCAATGACAGAAGTAATCACAGAGAATGTAGAAGCTCCTGGAAAATTAAGAACACATTCCTAAGTATCCAGTGGGTGACAAGAAATCAAAGAAGAAATTTAAAAATTTCTGGAACTTACTGACTATAACTGCATGTACAACTCACTGAAATCTCTGGGATGCTATGAAAGCAGTTCTAAGAGGAAAGTTCATCACTGTCAATGTTCACATTAAGGAAACCAGTGAGCTTAAGTAAATAATCTTTTGAGGAATTTTAAGATACTTGAGAAACAACCACAATCCAGACCCAAACCAAATTTAAAGAGGGATATTATAAAGATAAAAGCAGAAATATGAAATTGAGATAAAATGTACAAAAAAATCAGTAAGTCAAAGAACTGGTTCTTTGAAAGAAAAAATAAAATAGATAAGCACTAGCCAAACTTACCAAGAGAAAGAGAGAAAACACACATCAATGCAATTAGAAATGAGAAAGGTAAAAATTACAACAGACATAAAGATAATACCTAATAGCCTCAATGAATTTAAAGATTATATGCCATGAACATGAATTGAATTTTATAATATCAGCAAAAATGAAAAGAGGGAAAGGGGAGTTACAACAGGAAGGGGAAGGGAAAAAGAAAGAAGGCGATTAAGAAAGAAACAAGCTGTGTTTTATACATGTACCTATGCCCCAAGATGATTGTCAAATGCATGTACTGTAAACATGTGGTAATAAAATAATTGGGAAAATATAGCCGATATTTCCTTTGTATTTGTGTAATTAATTAAAACCATTATTTCAAGAAGTCTGTAACATTGAACTCGATGCTGAAGGCATCCAAAGTACAGTTAAAAAAATTTTAATTTCTATAAGGCTACTCATCTTTCTAGAGATAAATGGGTGGTGCATGAGTGGACTTTAGAGCCCCAGACACGTTTTAGTCTGTGGCTTGCAAAAACCTTGAAAGACTTTCTTTTGTTAAGGATGGAGGCTGAAACACTAACTATCCCTGCTCTCCATGGATCGCTCTAAACTTTCCCTTCCATTGCTTCCACTCATATTCTGCCAAGCAATTAGAGTTAAGAAAAAATAAGGAGAGGGGGAGACAAAATGTAAAATTCTAACATCAAAAATATGCATGTTAGAGCCATAAAATACTATTTTCAGAAGGAATTCTTTTTCTCTTATTTTGAGTTTTGCTTTGGGCTAGGTTTTTTTCCTGATCAGTTTAACTTCAGGATACGAAGAGAGCTTTTCAGTCTCTGACATTACTTGATAGCGGATCTAACTGGCATACTTTTGATTTCTCTTCACAATATAAAAATAAAATTTTTACCTAATTTAATTTTAAAATCAGCATAGTTCTCTAGAAATGCAGATTATTAAATCAAACTCTAAAATTGCTAAGTCCCTATTTGATAGAGTGAGATGCACACAAATTCTTGCTCACTCAAAAAGACAGGAAACTTTGACCAAATACAATCTTCCCATCCTTGCTTGGTGCTTGAGATGCTATATGTCACTCCCAGGGCAGGAAATGTAAAAGAGCAGCATTTCTAGTTGTCCAGATGCAACTCACCCCTTTGTGTTGGTAGTTAACCTGACAAGTAATAGAGTGGGATGGATAGTACAGCTGTGTTGGGGAAGGTGGATTTTCCCTCTACTTCTTCAGTCCAGCTCTGATGACATCAGGAGTGGAGCAGGGATATGCCCATCTGTGACATCATCACAGCATCACTAGCAGTGATTGTTAGGTGACTCCAAGGCTCCCAGCTCAACTCAGTTCCTTGAACATAAGAATAGAGTCATATAATAAATCACTCCCTTGGCTTCTCACCCCTTTCAGAGTCTCTCAGAATCAATACTGGCAAGATCAGGCCATAGTGAGGATGCCTTGTGCCCTAGTCACTTTTTATCCTGCCCAAGGATAAAGCCACAGGATAAAAATGTCTGGGGTTCACTGTTACTAGGAGAGGAGAAGCTAGCTTATTCTTAACCAGTGGTCTGTGTCCCCTCCACAGACTCACAGTTTTAACTCCTGAGAAATTGCACCTTCACCTTTCTAGAGAGCTCCTCTGGATCACAGCCAGCCTAACTCTCTCTTTTTCTCTATTTTTGTAGCAAAACCATCCTTTTACCCTACCATACTCTGGCCCAAATCCAAAGATTATTTAAGCACTTTTTCTCAGTGTCTTTGAAAAAATTCAGGTTATTTTTTGGGGGAAGAGGAGGATGTAGGGTATAGCATTTATTTTTTAAATTAGGCCGTGGCCACTCCTTAATGTTCAAGATAAATATTCTGTATTATAAAGAAAGTCTTACACTCCTCATCATTCTAGACCAATTGAGTTACCTCAAGATCCTGCCTTAGAAGAGGAAAATTCTCCTCCCAGAGTTTTTTCCTCTCCTTTCCAGCAGTCTGACCAGTGGGTTTTGTGGTTGGAATAGAGATGCATATTGGTAGTAGTGGGAGGATGGTGAGGGGAAGGTAAACAGGACTTAGGTATACAGCCTAAACATGGGCCTGGGGTTGGGATTCACCTTAACAGTCATTCAATAATGAGTCACAGGTGACACTGGATTAAAATTTTAATATGACCATGTTCAACATGTTAAAATTCTGACAGCAAAGTGTGAGATAGATTGGGAGATCAGGTGGTGGAGTGAGAATAGAATCAACCTATTTTAAAAAGTTACCAAAATCTTCATCTCTGAAAGAAGGCAATACTTACAGAAGAAATATTGCCAATGAGAGACATCATCAGAGAGGTAGATTTATAAGGCTTGTTACTGACTTTGTAAACAATGAAGAAAAATTGAAGATGGTCCAAATTTAAAGATGACAGTATTATAGTTAATGGGAGCTGAAGATACAGAACAGGTTTGTGTGAGAGCACTAGGGATCTGAGTGTGAGAAAACCAAGTGTGAATACAGGGGCAAACCTTGGTGGTTATTTGACCTTGCTTCACTGGGAAGCCCTGATACCGTGAGTTTGTTTCAGTCCAACAGAGTTTACTAAGTGGATGAATATGAGCTGGGGAACAAGAAAGAAAAAAAAAAAACTAGGAAAGATAAAGAATCTTAATACAAGGTTTACTTGGTGTTCACAATGGATAATGCCACTCACAGTTAAAACCAAAGTAAGCCTAAATGAAACTGCAGAGTGAGCCAGAATTTAACTTCCTGGGAAAAATGGTGTAAAAGTCACAGTCTTAGTGTAGACTACTCTCTAACCTCCCTAACTGCTTTTGTCTACAGTTTTGTTCATGAGACCTGTCTCCCCAAAGTTACTAAGAAGTTCCTGCATCCATCACAGGAGACCTACCTCCATCTGTTGTTGATCCTCTGGCCCAAAGCAACCAGTATGCATATGTAGAAGGCATCATTTGTCACAGCAGTATCAAAGGTATGATGATTTCTACTAGCCATTGTCACCTTCCTCTCTCCTTTCTTCCCTTTCCTAATTCTTGCTCAGGATGCTCCCGCTGAATGACAACATATCATTTACTGAACTTTCAACAGAAGGTAATTTGTTCATCTTCTTCCCAGTCATTAAATCTCCTTTTTAAAGGTCCATAATCCCAGTAGTGTCACATTTATTTTCTCAGTTATCAGCCTCCATTTAGAGTTTAGGATTTGGTGAGCGGCTCTCTGGGATGAAGCATATAACAGGCTTCACAAGGTGCTAGGTCTCAGAAGAGAGGCTGGGAAAGGAGGTAAGTGTCAAAGCCTGGCTTAGATTAAAGGTTGAGAATTTGGACTCCAGTGTCTAGTTTCTGGGTTCAAATCCTGCATCTTTTAAGTAATGACCTCCTAATCATCTATTTAACCATTCTAAAAGTCTCAGTTCTCTCAGCTATATAATGATATAGTAGTAACACTTGTTTTAGGATAATATCTAACTTGTATTGAGTACATGTAGCATGCTAGATACATTTCCAAGTACAAAATCTAAGCTGTTCTCCACTGCTACATAGTATTTAAGGTTGTCTTAAAGAATAGAGATTTTATGTATGAAGAACCTTTAAGAAATGTTTGCAGTATATATTAGTTAATCATTTTGTTAGTGTTGGCTTGAATTCTTTATCCCTTGTCTTGTTGGTACACTGTCTCTGTCTTTCTTATTTCTTTGATATTGGTCCTAAAATCCATCTTCTACAATATTTTCCTTGGAATCTTCTCCATATTCTTTTTTCTTCTTTTTTTTCCAGTGAAAGTTCTTGATGGTTTTCATGGTAAGATTATGCGTTTCAATATTAACTATTAATGATTTCAGTTTTGAAACAGGAGAGTTGATATAAATGTTATTGATAAAAGATAGCAATTTGAACATTAATACCAAAAAGCGTCATCAGACCATTCAGGCATTCTCTGCATACCTGTACACCCTGCATGTCTATAATATTTTACAAGCCCTACAAGATTCTAAGTATCAGAAATTTTGACTTTATTGTGTGTTTGATTTACCAGTGTACATGTATCAGGTCCAGGAAACCCAGAAGGAGGCACCACTGGATGTTGTGAACTGGGAATCATATATCATTCTGGATTTTTCTAGCAAACAGCCCTCATCTGACTCAGGGTTCGAAGCAGAAGTGGACTTGGGTATCAGGTATCTCACCTGAACCTCAATCTTGTCTTCCTTACAGTTGTGCCTCAGTTTCCCTATATCTCTAATTCATCCCCTAAAACTCATGATAATTTTCTGCCTGATGAGACCTACTGGAGCAAGTAGAGAGGAACTGCAATTGTGAATGTGAAAGAGAAGCATCTTGCTCAGGGGACAGTGAGGCATTTTGTGGGCAGAATGGAGTCATTCTCTTTAGTGAGGTTGTCTTCACTACCCCATGACCTATATTATACTTTAAGACATTTCCTAAGATTTTTCCCGAAGCTTTGCTTCCTTTATTTTCCTTGGCACTCTCACTTTCCCAGCCCCGCTACATGAGTTTAATCAGAGTCTCACTGAGGTAGATGGTTTAAGGAAGAGAATACAGATGAGGAAAATCCTTCAGCAGGTTGGGAGTTCCTTCTGCAGCATCAGATCATGGTGGGAGAAATCTGTGCATGCAAGGAAAAATGGAAAAATATGGACAAAATTTCTTCATAGAATGTGAGATTGTAAAGTTAGAAAACTTCTTTAGGATTTTTACCATAACAAGGAGTAATGATTTAAGATAGTTCTTGTCAAGTTCCTAAACAGTTTTATATATAAGAAATATAAAGTCTTCCTAATTTTTAATAAAATGAGAAGAAAAGAGCTCTGTTTTCATAATATTCTTTGGTTACCAAGAGGCAGCATGAGTTGGGACATCAGCTGCTGGAAGAACCAGCACTGATCTAAGCAGCTAACATGTGGAAGTAACCTAAATGCTCATGGTCAGAAGAATGGATAAGGAAATTGTGGTGTTTACATGCAGTGGAATACTATTCAGCTTTTAGAAAAATGGAAATTCTACCATATCCAACAATGTTTAAGGTCTTTGAAGTTATACAAAGTGAAAAAAATCAAGACACCAGAAACATATATTGCATGTTTTCATTTTTATGAGGTACCTAAAATAGTTAATTTCATAAAATCACAAAGTCAAGACTGAAATGATAGTGACTAACAGATATAGGGTGGGGGAAATTAGTTATTAATCAACAGGTAAAACATTTCAGTTAAGATGAATAAATTCTGGAGATCTGCTATACTGCATTGCACCTGGAGTCAACAATACTGCATTATGCACTTAAAATTTAAAAGGCTAGATCTCACATTAAATGCTTTTACCACAGAAGAAAAAAGGACATAAAGGGAGAAGCATGGTATAGTTGGCCCCAAGGAGATACTGAGAACACTTTTGTCTAATCCCTACTGTTTTCTGGGACGGATCTAGGAAGAATCACTTGCCACTTAGGGAAAACAGTGGAGTAGAAAGTTTCATCCTTGGAGCATGGGAGAGTTGAAGTCTTGAAGGTGTAGACTGCTTTAAGAAGGGAATATGAGGGAAGGAGGTATGTGTAGTAAGCATGACAGATTCCATGTGCCTCCAGCCTGGATTTAGGTGCTAGCTTTGTTACCACATTGAATTTACCATGTATGATTCAGGCTCTGTGTACAAGCAACAGTGACACCTGGTGGCAAGTCAAAAGCAGCTACATTTATTGATGATCATGGGATGTTGTGTTGCAAGGGCAAGTTTGTACTGACAAGATACCGCATGAATGAAAAAGTGCTGGGATAATAGGAAAGAAAAGCAGTGCACCGAGAACTCAGCACACAGCAACCCTCAGATAAATCAGGCTTTTAGAATTTGAAGGATATGCATCTCAGTCCAATACCAGGCCCCCCCGCCCCACAAATCTCTAGGTATGATTGAAACGAATGACAGGATGCTATGTCATTTCAGGGGCTCTCAACATGCACGCTTGTCCCAGAATTCACTCTGATCTTAATTATATGCATGACCTGTGGTACATATTCATGAACCCTTAATAAGATTGGATAAGATGAAGGTGACTGAAGGTCAGGTTAGGAGATCCAACATGTGTAGATGCACATAGACAATTTCAAGTTGTCAGTGGTTTTCCAATAGCTTTATAGGGTTTCTGAACATCAGGCAGTCAACTCATACTGCTGTTGGCTCCAATATAACATTGGGTCTAACTCAGGAGCTCCAGATGAACTAAATATCATTTAGGTTCCCTCCTTTCTCCTCACTTCTTCCATCTCATGTCTCCATTAGGAATTTTAAGCAGAAGGGATGATTTTTTGTTTCCTATTTTTTTGTAACACATTATCACAAATTTAGTGGGTAAAGCAGCACAATGTTATTATCTTATAATTCTAGAGGTCAGAAATCTAAAATCAAGGTGTTGACAGGGCTGGTTCCTTCTGGAGGCTCAGGGAGATGCTGTGTCCCTGTCCTTTCTAGGTCCTGAGGCTGCCTGTATTCTCCAGCCACAGCGCCTCTTTGCATCATTCCAACCTCTTGTTTTTACATTTTTAAAAAATTGCATCTCCTGTTTCTCTCTTCTTGCCAGTCTCGTATACAGTAACATATTCACAAATCCAAGGATTAAGATGTGGACATCATTGGAAGGGGGAATGTAATTGAGGCTACTGCATGTTTATGTCTTTCAACAACATATATTGTGAGAAGCTACAGCCTTATTTTTTCTATCAAAAGATACAAACAGGAGTGCTTCTGGTGGCTCCAACCCTTGAACAGAAATTACAGAGAAAACCTAAATTTTGGGAACATAGCTGCAGACCAAAGCTAACTTATCATTAACCAAGGACTTCCTGTTCCCCACACCTTTTCTTCTTCCACTCTTCCTCCTCCTCAGCAGTCCTTAGATTCTTCCCTTGTGTTGCTTAAACTAGCCAATCAAGATACACTGTAAGTCTTTGACATCAGCCAGTAAATTTAAAAGACTGCAGCTTCCCATGCATTAGGGTTTAAAAGCCCCTCTTCTCCACTGTTCATTGCATCTGCTGCCTCATGTCTGAGTGCACTTGAGCCTTTCTGCAGAAGTAAATTTTAAACTTCGCCTTGTCAAGTCCTCTTGCTTGTGTTTGAGTGCATTCTTTCTAGCACTGATAATTTGAGTATGGGGGCTTATTTCCAAAAATATCAGCTAAAGTCCTGATGGATGTTAGATTTGCTTGTCTCTCTCATTAAGTTTTGTACCTTTTAAATGCAGGGTACCCAAACATATCTTGCATCTCCACAGAAATTAAGAAATGCTGTCTCATAAACATTATTCAGTGTGGTCACCAACTCATCAGTGCTACAAGGGAAAATTTAAAGTTATTATCTTTTCTTTTTCAGCAATTCTTGTATTACAATGGCCTTTTTTTTTCTTATACTAGAAGAAACCCGAAAATATCAAAGGTAGGGGTATGGTTTGTGCAAATACATCTTATATCTGTATACAACAGATCATATACTGTTTTGAATCTTTTGTTTTATTTAGTACTATAGCTGAATCATGCTATAACAACTTAAATACAATTCCAAGGGAATATTTTATTTTCCACAGACAGGAGGGAGAGGCATGATGCAATGGTCCAAGCAGGTTTATTGGCAAATCTGAGAGGAATTTCTCTGCTATGATGGGCAGGAGAAGGTGCTCCTTAGACTCCCTAGAATCAGGGGAGCTTTCAAAGTTTGGGAAGGGTGGCAGTGTCTTCTGACAGGAGACTTAAACTTTAGCAGGGGACTTTTGATTCCTTTTGTTAGTAATCTGATCTTTTGTCTGGAAAACTGAAGGTTAGGTAAACAGAGACTTACATTTCCTGAAATGGCGGGCTTTTGTCAAGATAGCAGTACTCTTGTCCAGTTTCTATCATGTTTTGTTTTGTCCTTAAAGTCTTACAGATCCCATGTCTCCCGTTCTGTCCAGTAACTATGTCTTTCCCTTGAAATGAAGGCTGAAGGTCTAAGGGGAGAGCTCTTTTTGGGAGCTGGGTTTGGAGACCAGGGGAGAAGCCCTCATAAGGAAGAGCTTTCTCCTTTGTCCCTGGCTCTGTTTCCTTGTCTAAGTTACAAGTCGTTTTCCCATAACTCTTGCTGGTCCCCAGTGGTCAACTTTACCTTTAGGTATCTACAACAGTCTTAGAATTAACTGAACAAAAGTCAAGATTCCTCAATTTTAACAGTTTAATGGATCAAGTAGAGACTGGGCCATGATTCTTGCAGGACTGGGATTGCAGAGAGAAAGTTGTCTGTCCTGGAAAGAGTCTAACTAGCACAAAGATGACAGTAAGAGATGAGGTGGGGAATGGCAGGAAGCTTCGATATGGTGGTAGTATTACTTTGCTCTCTGAAATCTGAAAAGAATGGAGTATAGTTGTGTTGTTTTCCCCTCCATGAGATTCTTCTGCAGCCTTCTGTGAGAAACTTTGTCCATCTTTCCTGTCAAAGGATATAAACAGGAATGCCTCTCCTTAGACTCTAGTTCAACCGAGATGGCCCTTCTGGAACACACTGAAATTATGGGAAATGCCTGCTCAATTCAAATTCTGAAAAATAGCTACAAATCAAGAGAGCTTATCGATAGTCAAGGACCTTCTGTTCCCCATACCCTCTTCCCCCCTTTTCTTCCCTTCCTTAACAACACTGCTTAGCAACTCCCCAGGTCCACCCTTAGTGCCTCTTAAAGTAGCCAATCAGGATAGACCCTGAACCTTCAACCCAGCCAATGGGGAAATGGTCAGCTGCTTCCCGTGCTAGGGCTTAAAAGTGCACTTCTCCAGAGCCAGGCACATCTCTACTGCACTGTTGTGTCTTTCTGCAGAAATAGAATGCCTTGTCAAGAATTCTTGATGTCTGAGTCAATAGAGTCTGAGGACACTTCTGAGATAGATATTATTGGCAAGACCAACAACAAGCCAGTGGGTAAAGGTTGCAGCCATAGAGCAATGGGCCTTGTTTTACCCATTCCAGGGGGTGATAGCTAGAGAAACCTGGGACTGGAAGGAGAGCCTGGAGAATATGCCATTGCTAGCCAGCTATCCTGAGGCGACAGGGCTCAGGTAGTGGGCTGAGAGGGGCTGGCAGAGGTCTTGGCGTTGTTGCTGTTGCTGCTTTACTTGGTTGAAAAGAGTCCGTAAGAAATAGAAGATACTTATTTTTGTTTTGTATGTTTCAATTAGTGGTAGGAGCTTCTCAATTAAATCACCATATGTCTGCCATCACCCTAGGCTTTTCCCAGCACACTTTCTGGCACAGCACTGAAGTCCACAACTGCCTATAGGAAACCCTGTGGGACTGTAGCCACATTCCTCTCTGCCCTCAGATTGTGACTCACCTCAGCTCTGCCATCCATGCAGTACCCAGTTCAGGGGAGAGGACAAGGAGGATTAGTGTAACAATGTGGAGGTCAGAGGCAGGAGAGTTGAGGTCAGTCCACACCTATCCTCTTAGCTGGAGCATTAAAGTTCCAGGTGGAAGATCATCACGGTGGACTCTTGCAGGCTGGGCCAAGACATCCAACTGCTTAACCCCCATCACCTACACTGCTGCTTCTCTGCACTGACCAAGGCTCCCTGGTAGTCCCTTGGCAAACACTTTTGAGTGAGAATATTAGCTAAGGTTCTTTGGAGAAACAGAACCAATAAGTATGCTTATATATTATATACATACCTTGTTTCTTTATTTTAAGGAGTTGCTCCCCAGGCTGAATCCATAATAAATTCAAATGCTAGGGCAATCTCCTGGCAGAATTCCTTTGAGAGAGGTCAGTTTTTTTTTTTTTTTAAATGCAGGCTTTAAATGATTGAACGAAGACTACTCACATTAAGGAGGAAAATTTCTACTGATTTAAATGTTAGCCCCATTAAAAATAGCCACACAAAACATTTAGAATGACTGAACAGATTTCTGGCTATGACATAAATAAATATCACATACGCGGACACACACACATACACACATCACTGTAGTGGACAGAAAAACTAAAAGCTCTAAATGTTTGGAACTGATCCAAATGATCAATGGCTCTTCCTTATACTTTCTCCATTTCTCAGCAACTGCCCAAGCACTGGTGTTTGAAATGATTAGATCAAGAAATAGCCCTCATCCTTTATGATCTGACAGCATAGAGAACTAGAGAAACAAGCTGCTATTCTCTCTCTCTGCCGGACAGTCACCATTAATTGCAGATTATGGCCTTTCCTTGCAGATTTGGTTTTCTTTCCAATTTTCAAGCATGAATGATTTGTAAAGCTTGGGAGTTCAAAGTTTCTGGTTTCAGAGCTGTGGATTCATTTCTTTGACTGAAGCCTTTGTGAAGGGCAGGCCAGGACTCCCATCCTTCTATAAGGTTTGTACAGCACAAAAAGATGCTCTGATTCTATAGATATGAGGTGTGATGCTCAGAGCTCAGAGGCTGTGGTATTGCTCCAAGGAAAGGAGCTCAGGAAAGAAGGTGTCCCTGATATTCCAGAGAGAAGTTACAAGGCTTTGTAAGGTAAATGGAAATGGTTAGTTTTGTACCTACTCCATGGTCAGGCAGCTGGAAGATGAATCACTTTAGTTCCTTGGATCTGCCAGGCGAGACTTTCAGGAAGAATGGTGAGAGGAGCAGGGAACTCCAAAGATGGCAGTGGAGGAGGTGCAAGATAGGTTGGGCCCTAGGTAAAGATAGTGGCTGACTCTGGAGCCTGGGCTACCTCTTCAGAGGATTGCTGTACTGGGGGGAAGGTGAGGTGGCGGAAATGCCATGTCCAGTGGCTACACTGATTAAGTGTGTTCATCCTTTCATAGTCGCCTCATAGAAAATCTGCTCCAAGAAGAATCCAGTGCCCCAAACCAGAATTTGTTCTTTTGTTTTGAGCTTCTCTGGTACTCTGCGAGTAATTTTACCTCTAAGTATATGTCTCATATTATTGTGTATTTGCATATCTTCCCTCCCTACTGGACTGTATTTCTTTCACGTTTCTGTCTTTACTACTGGACTGTTGTCTGTTACCATGACTATTTCTAAAATTATCTGAATGAATTTCTGACACTGACCATAAACTTCATAAGTGAAATGGTTTGGTGTTGTCTGCGATCTTTTGATTCTGCTTAAAATACTTAGAGAAGAGGGGAGGGGAGCAGAAAGTGTCTTTGTCGCAACCAAGACACCTAGATCCTCTGAGAACCTTATTCATGTGTCTTCGCATTTATCTGATTGCCCTGAAAGCCTCAGAAATAAGAAGTTCTCATCACTTGTAGAAGATCCTTCCAGAGGAAATGCACAAGTTATTACCACTGGGGAGTCGCCAAACTTGGTTTTTGGAGCACAGCCTGATTTTTTCAGGCATTTCAAGGTGCTCAAAATAACATTCTGCAATTATAAGTAATAGGGAAGCCCTTAAATTACATTATTCACTCTTCATATACTCTATATTCTACTGTCTAATTGTAATAAAAATGCCTTGAACACAGGAATTCTGTCTGATCCAGTGGCTGGAATAATAATAAATATATGTGGATGAGCTGACTGCTGATTTACTTTTGGCTGAACTAAAAACTAGTAAAAATGACTATTATTCTTCCCTTTAAAAATCTCTGAGAGCTGGAACACCCTGTAGAGACAGGGAGATGGATGGTATCCTAACTACAGGCCCTGTGAAGGTTCTTGATTATTAAGCATGAAAACAATGAACATGAAAAGCGAAAAGTGGAGTGCGAAGAGAATGAGGAGATGGAAAGAAAGAGGGAGAGGGAATGGAACTAAAACCCAGTGTTGGTTCCTGGGAACCAGGACCTTAGATTCTTTTCCTTCTTTTTCCCACAGCCATCCAACTTGATGGCTGCTGGTTTTAGGAACAACTGAGAAAAGTTACAAGAATATCATACTCTCACATCCTGGAAGAAATCCTTCCGAGTGCTTAAAATATGGTTTGTCATCAGAGAGCTGTCAAACTGGAATTTTAAATGCAGAGTAGGAGTTTGACAACTGACCTCAGGAATACAGTGAGATACATCTGAGAATGAGCAGTCCATCAAAAAATTTCCATTCCTAGGCTGTCCCTTAGGATAAAAGGGCCCCAGTGTGGCCTCATTTGTGTCACTTGGATTTCGGGTCCTAGAATAGAAGAAGAAGGTGAATAAGAGAGCTCTTCTCTTTTGGGGTGAGGCCTGTAGCAATGGCCTGTGGGCTGACATGTTTTGACAATGGAGAGATGTTAAGGAAGTAGTGTTTGTGGCAGTCTTAGATTTATGGAAGCAGAGTAGTGGTGGTGTTGGTGATGGTGGGGACACAGAGAAAGAAATGAGAAAACCTGGAGAACTAACAGGAAAACAACTACAAAAGTAAAGAGAGTTGGCAAAAGGGAGGCAGGTAAATAGGCCAAGTTGATAGGTATAATGTGAAGTCTTGTTTTTCATTTCGTTTCAGAAGTTACATATGAGTAGATCTAAGTCTTGGGTCATAGAAGTAGTTTGTGGCAAAACTGGACCTGGGATGTTTCTTTCTTGGCTCTGTTTCCATCCATCTGATTTTCTTGTTGGCTGTGATGGTGATGATTTTTATTTGGTAGAGCTTCTTCATTTTGTCCCCACCATGATGTGGACTCAAATATGTAATTGTAGAAATGCCAAACTGTGTTCTTGACACTTAAAACAAATAGTAGCGGACATATGGATTATTAACTTCGGCCCTTATTTTTTTTTTATTTTTAAAATTTGTTTTTTTTACGGTATTTGGCTTGCACTACAAGCATATATATACTCACTGCTTAGAGTTGCCATGATTTTGTCCAGAGTGAGTGGAAGAGGTATTAGAGAAGAGAAAGACAGCAGGGGAGACAAATATCTCCAACAATTACAAGCCTACAGACTTGAAGGTAGAAAATTTTGACTGACAGAATGGAAGTCCAACTGCATTAGAATCTATGTTCAATCATCACTTGATGAAAACTTTGCAGGGCTTGGGAAAGCATTCCCTGTACTAATAACCCATGTTGGGCCAGTCTAGGACAGGCGGGATCTGTTTCCCAATTGTCTCCCCATCATGCCTGTTCTCCCTGCAGACTGCCATTTAGTTTGGCTCCCCATAAGGGGAAGTCCTTAGAGAGAATGCAGACTGCATTATAGCCTCTCTTAACCTTCCCTTCCTAGTAGTCTTTTTCTACTGTCACCCCTGGTTCAGTATTTTAGTTCCAGGCCATTCCTGTTGTTCTCATTTGATCTGCTGTGAGCACATTCTTCTTAGAAGACAGAATCCAGGTTGTGCCCTAGTTCTCTGGGTGAGGTTTATCTGTGGACAGCCACAAGATGATTATTTTGTTGCCTACCATGTTTACATTCTGGAGCTGGCCGTTATGGCAATGAGAATGACATGAAGGCCGGAGCCTCTGAGAATTAAGACCACAGTAGCAGAGGTCATTCTTAGAAAGGTTGCATACTCTGCTCACCAAGTTAAAAGAGTGTTTATCTTCTTTTTCCCACAGGCTTTCATCAATGCAGAGAGGATGTCCTGTCAGTAGCAGCAACAGTAAAGACTTCCCTGCCAGCCACCTCCTCAGGTCTTGGCACCTGTCTTCCCAAGGTGCTTGAACCTTATCTTTCCAAGATGCCTGAATCTTGTCTTTCAAAATACCTGAGCCCTCAAAAATCAATAGCATTCCTATATACTAACAACAAAAATACTGAGAGAGGTAAGAGAAGCCACACCATTCACACTAGCATCCAAAAAAATGAAATACTTAGGAATTAAGCTCATGAAAGATGTAAAACAGCTATACAAGGAAAGTTATAATACCCTGAAAAAGGAAATCGAAGAGGACCTCAGAAAATGGAAAGACATCCCCTGTTCATGGATAGGAAGAACAAACATTGTGAAAATGGCTATTGTCCCAAAATTACTATACAGATTCAATGCAATCCCAATCAAAATACCACTAACATACCTCATAGATCTAGAGAAATCACTCCTAAAATTCATCTGGCACCAGAAGAGACCTAGAATAGCAAAGGCAATTCTAAGCAGCAAAGGCAAGGCAGAATGCATCACAATCCCTGATTTGAAATTATACTACAAAGCTACAGTAATAAAATCAACATGGTACTGGAATAAAAACAGACCTGAAGATCAATGGAATAGATTGGAAGATACAACCACAATGACAAACCCACTCAACCACCTTATCTTTAATAAGGGGCCAAACATGTTTGCTGGAAGAATGACAGCCTCTTCAACAAATGGTGCTGGAAAAATTGGCTATCCATATGCAGAAGACTAAAACTAGACCCATGCCGATCACCATGTACTAAACTAAAATCTAAATGGACCAAAGATCTAAATATTAAAACAGAAACACTAAATCTGTTGGAAGACAAAGTAGGTAAAAACCTCGAAGATATAGGGGTAGGTGGAGAATTCATGAACAAGAATCAAACTGTGTGAGATATACTTCCCAGAATCAATAACTGGGACCATATCTTATTAAAGAGTTTCTGCATGTCAAAAGAGATTTCCAGAAGAGTGAAAAGAAAACCCACAAATTGGGAAAAAATCTTAATGGATTGTCCCTCAGACAAAGGACTTCTGTCTAAAACTTATAAAGAATTTAAAAAAATCAGACCCTCGAAATTCAAAGACCCAATCCGAAAATGGGCATCTGAAATGAATACACAGTTCTCAGATGAAGAAATACAAATGGCAAATAAATACATGAAAAAATGTTCATCATCATTAGTCATTAGAAAAATGCAAATTAAAACTACATTGAGATTCCATCTCACCCCAGAAAGAATGGCCAGGATAGAAAAAACTACCAACAACAAGTGCTGGAGAGACTGTGGGGAAAAAGGAACTCTTCTGCACTGTTGGTAGGAGTGTAGACTGGTGCAGCCACTGTAGAGGTCAGTTTGGAGATTCCTCAAAAAGCTGGGTTTGGAAGTCCCATTTGACCCAGCTGTTCCACTTCTAGGCATATTCCCAGAAGAACTGAAAACATCATACCACAGTGATATATGTGCATACATGTTTATAGCAGCACAATTTGTAATAGCCAGATCTTGGAAACAACCTAAGTGCCCATCTACTGAGGAATGGATAAAAAAGTTGTGGCATTTTTATACAATGGAGCACTACTCAGCTATAAAGAATGATCACATTGAGATATGTATAAATAAATGGACACAACTTGAGACCATACTCATAAGCGAAATAAATAAAACACACATGTGTAAATACCGTATAGCCTCCCTAG